>VURO01008842.1:0-12879 GCA_015108175.1 Pelvicachromis taeniatus
TGTATTTACACTGGTTATACATCCCATTTTTTTGTCTGTGTGCATCAGATAAACAATTTTTTTTCTCTCCTCTTTCTCTCCATACTGCTGATGTGTCACAACCCCCCCATTCCTCTGCAGTTCCCCCTTCTCTCACACACACGCACTCTACAGTTTCCAGATGTGTGCAGAGATGATGTCATGGCAGACCGGAGGCATTGGCCTCTTATCCTTCTCTTTCTCTCCAGAAAACATTCATCACAGACGAAGGAGCATGAGGCGGAAGAGCAAAGCGTTGATAAGTTCCCAGACAACAACGTGAGAGAACAGCGCTTAAAATAAGGCTATCTACCTCTGATTAGTTCAGAGAGTAGGATTTTCTGACTCACAAGCTGTTTGTCATAAACTCCCACCGGGGCCGTCCACCACCAGATCTCAGAGCCTGAAAAAGTGTGTCTACATGTTCTTTCATTTTGACTTACATTACACCCCTGACTACCAGTGGTACCTGAACATCCTAAAACATGTGTAGGCTGCTGCAGCTGTTGCTTTGTACAAAAGTGGGTTAACTACCACTGACACATGGAGAACAAGCGGGGCAGGAGTTAGTGAGTGTTGTTTCAGTTGCTAGACAACTGCAGAGTAAATAAACTGCCAAGTAAAAAAACGGCACTGGTCCACAGCACAAGGTCTGTCTGAGATCTCTTGGGGATCATGAAAAGGGGAATGACTAGCGAGGGATAACATGAGCTGTCCCTAGCCTTGTTACACACCACAGCTGGGCCAGACATCAGGCCTCAGACACCAGCTGTAAGGGAGAAACCCAACTAACACCCCCAGGAAAAAAAAAATGTTTTGGGGGTTAAGCACAACTAATACTGTCCTGTACAAAACTAAAATAGATGCACCTTTTGTATTCAAAAGAGCAAGCAACTAATTCCCATGATTTAAATGCCATCTCAAAGTCACCGCAGCACATTTATAACCTATAAAGAAAGACCCTACCCCTTTTAATTAACTCTAGATCAACTCTTGAAACATGCCCAGTTTGTCCCTTTCTTCCTAAATTGTTGCTTCAGCTTATTGAGGTTTGCAGGCACAGCATTTCAGTCAGTTGCGGTCTCGACTTTGACTTGTACGTTGCAACACCTTGATTCTTTTCATTTGCAGCCATTCTGTTTTAGATTTGCTGCTGTGCTTAGCATCATTGTTTTGTTGCATGACCTAATTCGGACCAAGCTTTAGCTGTTGGACACATGGCCTCACATTTGACTGGTATTCAGTTCGTGGTCAATTCAAGATGACCTCAAAGTCCTTTGACTATAAAACAAGCCTAAATCATCACCCCTCCACCAGCATGCTTGAAGCTGGCATGAGGTGTTTGTGCTGATATGTTGTGTTTGGCTTTTGCCAAAGGTGGCACTGTGCATTGTGGCCAAGCATCTACACTTTGGTCTCATCAGTCCAAAAACCTGTTGCAGAAGTTTTGTGAGCTGTTCAGATGTAAATTTGCAAAGTTAATGCATACTGCCGTGTTCTTTTCAGACAGAAGAGGCTTTCACCTAGCAACCAATCCAAACAAGTCATATTTGTTCAGTCTTCTTCTGATTGTAGTGTCATGAACCCTAACTTTCAACATGCTAACTGAGACCTGTCTGACATGTACCTCTCAGAGCACTGCATGATCTGACCCTGGGATGAATCTGCTGAGATGTCCACTCCATGTAAGATTATGGTACTGGGTTCACACATGCCTGAATGATTCAGACCAGTAAACTGCAAAACTTCTGCATTTGATGAAGATCAGTTAATCAAGTGCATTTGGTTAGTAGCACCTGGATGCTACTTACCCTCTTAATTCATATTGAAACAGTAAGGGTGGGCTTAGTTTTTCATAGGACCGCATAGAGTCCCGTGAAAACAGTCTTTTTCACATGACTGTATGCATGATCACAAAGGAAAAGAAATTAAGGGGGTAATTTACAAATCAATCTTGGACTTAGTTCCACTTGAAGACTGTATATAAAAGATATACATAGTTTCTGGTCTGAAAAGTTAAGCCTTTAAACCTGCATCCTTCCAGCAATGGGTGACTACTTTGTTTACCAAAAAAGAAAATGACCCTGCATCCTTTATTGATTTTATAGCTCAGTAAACTTTTTCATAACAAATTAATGGTGTCAACACCTACTTTAAAATCTCCTTTTTCAAATCTCCTTCAATACAGAACGGGGTAATTTTGTAAATGGTACAAAATGGTAACAAAATCCCAATTAAAAGAGATTTAAGGGTGTCTCTGCTGATGCCATGCACAATGGAAGAGTGTAACGGATGAGACGTCACTTTAGTTTGGGTTCAGCTACCCGTTTATTCAAGAATCAAAATGTGTTTCTCCAGCCTTGACAGCTTCTCTGGGGCGCAGCTCTGGACAGTTCTGTCTCCTCTCTCCACGTCACTCCTTTTATAACCACATCACAACAGCTGTCAGTTAGGGACACTCTTTGAACATACACACACATGCTGACCGGTAGATAACACACTTTGAAACTAAACATTTTCAACTGGTACTTTGAAACTAAACATTATCAGCTGAAGAGCTCGCTGTGTCACCTCTGACTGCTCTGCAGCAGGCCCGAGACCACGCCCCTGCCACAAAGAGAAAGGACTGCGAACAGCTGAAAAACATTTAAAAATGATTGTGAATGTTGGTGACAAAGCACCAGAGACAGCTCAGAAAAACATAGTTTGTGAAAACACATTTTGCTTGCTCGATGGGAATTTAATGAGCAGTGTCTTTCGGAAGTCTCAGCTTAATTTACAATACAATGAGCATTTAGTGTCCTCTGTTAGTACAAAGAGCAAAAACTGTGAGAACTACCACACAATTGAAACCATAAACAGTGAGCATGCTGTATGGAATTACGACCTTTCATGCTGGATATTCTGACTTTCCAGCCACAGGTGTAGCTAACGCCATTAACAATGACTATGGCTCATTTGGGTGCTCCAGTTCCAGGCGTCTGGCATTCTGGGTGATGACTCACTTGGTATGAATTACTGGGACACCTAATGGAACAGAGGGATCATTAGAGTCATTAGTTCCACCTGTGCTTCTTCCACATCCACTACAACTGTCTGCCTTGAAGAAAAAAAAAAGGCTCGCACTTCTCTCCAGAGCCTTGGATCTCTTAAGTTTTGATCATATCTTCTAATTTCTCAAGAAAAATACATTTTGTACCACGTTCAGCTTACAGTGTAAACAATTCAGCGTAGCACTGGCAGATGATTTTTCTCCATCAGCCCAATGTGTTTAAAACAGTATAGGAGATCAGTTTAACAGCCAGTTGCAGACTTTAATCAGATTATATCACTTTAGTCATGTAGTTTATATCCCCAGCCCACCCACATGCAATGCTGTTGTGGTGTGTGCCTGCACGAAACGTTCCTCCTATTTGGACTATAAAAAGATCTTTTGAGGACGCAAAACTCAAAGCAAATAATCCCACCAGCCTACAAATAATTTCTTTTCATTGTCTGTTGTGATTAAAAATAAGACAAAAACTTGCTTTTATCCCCAACTCTAAATCCTAATCCCCTCTCAGTCTTTTTTAGCTGAGCGGTTTCACTACAAAGGCGGTGTGACGAATCTTCCAGCTGAGGCTAATGTGTGTGGCACCTCCGGACGCTCTGTTACTCTCTGTTACACCTCCAAGTCAACTGACGTTTTAGTCGTCAGTTGATTCAAGAGATCCCTGTGGAGGGGGACGGGGGTGAATCAAATGTCTTGTTTTAGTTTGCCGAGACGGTGAATTGTGAATTCAAGCAATGGCCAAAACCTGCCTTTGAAGTTTGGCTGAGAGTCAGGCTGAGAAAATCATTACAAGCAGTTACAAGAATAAAACTAAGAACCACCGCAGCACTTTTATCATGGTTCCTTTAAGAAAATACCATCAAAAGAAGCTCCAATGAAGTGTCCAATTACTGAGAGACCATTTAAAATCTCTCCAAACCATCTCTATTTAATAACATTGCCCTCTCCCTGTAATTTTAGAGGCAAGAGAGGAAAAAATAACTACACTGATCAAAAAAAGTTAAGGAAACGTTCAATCATCACAGTATTACACAAAGTCAGTTAAACTTCAGGGATATCAGTCTGTTCAGCTAGGAAGCATTCACCATTTGAATTTGAATCCATTTCACCTACTTCAGTGCAAATTAGAGTGACAATAGTTGTGCTGAAGGTCTACAACAAGGCAACACCCCCAAAAAGGCTTTGTTGACCAAAGATTGATATTATCGCCTTATCCCTCCTGATTGATTTTTCCCTAGTTTCACGTTTTCCTAGTGTCCTTGTCACTAATGGAGCCATGAGACAATATCTAGGGCATAAGCACAAAGTCTGACAGTGAGTCTGTGTACCTTCATCGTGCTACCTAACAACACTCGAGATACCATTAGGCAGCACCTGTAGGTCTGTGTGACGCTCCAGGACATGCTTCCCGATGATCACTAACACATTGCCAAAGTCGGCCATGCTTGATGAGTTTGCAGGCAGCATAATGTTTGCCACAGTGTCTCCACACTCTTTCATGTCAGCCATGTGTGATAACTGTGAACCTACTCTCATGTGTGAAGAGAACAGGGGGGGCAAGAGTTGGACCTGCAATTCTGGTGTTCTCTGGCAAGTGACAATCAAGCTGCACATGAGTAGTCAGCTTGAGGACATCTGCTCCCAATGCAGAAGATACGGGTTCTCTTGCTGGGTTGATGCCCTTCTCCAGCTCTCTTTGTGTAATGTCCCAGCTTCTTGTATCTCCTCCACATTGTCCACACTCTGCTGGGATACAGAGCAATCCTCCTTGTCTCCATTCTGTAGGTGCTTGACTACCTGTGGACCCTGATTGTAATGACTGTGTAATGCCACCATTAGAGACAAGGACACTTGCAAAATGCAAAACTAGAGAAAAATCAGGAAGCAAGGATAAGGAGAGAACAATGGTCTGAGGCCAACATCTTCCAAACCATTCGATTTAGGAGGTTGTCTGGTTGTTGCCTCTCCAGTGCAGCTGTTGTCACACCAAAGCAGGTAAAATGGATTCAATTCAATTTTAGTTTAACTGACTTTTTCTAACACAGTTATGAGTAAGTGGTGCATTCAATATCCTGTATTTCCTGTATTCAACATTAAGATTTGAAATTACTCACATTAAACTCTATTCAGTTACAGTGTTTTTCTAATTTAATCAAATTCATTATAAATTCTAATAGTCAATGACAGAATGATTAATGTAATGTAGCCGAGTGGCAAATTTATAGTAATGATACGTTCCATTTCAGTCAAGTAGATATCTGTTTGAGGTTCAAAAGGGGTATTGTTATTGATGTTGTAAATGTGTTTTGCACTTCCCAGCCACCGTAGGTGTTGAAATGTTGGTGCCCATGTATGTTTGTGTGTTTCTTGGTTTCCATGTGTTTTGCGGTATGGGGTAATCTGATTTCATTTTGTGCACTTGAGGCTACTGATCTTCTTGGATTGTGCAGTGGTGGGTTGTGGTCACAAGGGGGGGCAGTGCTTGGAGGGTTTGCTGCAGCTTGGCCGAGAATGCCTGGGAGGAAGTGCATCTCGAGACTTCCTGTTGTTCTTTTGGAGCCCTGGGTGTGGGATCGGATTTGCTGCTGAAGGAGAAAGTTGGTGAAAGTTGGACCTTGGTCGGAACTGTCGTTTCCTGTGTGTAAGGGGAAGGTGCGAGGATCGTCTGTGTGCACTTAGGCCGTGAGTGAGCTGGGATTTCTGTGAAATGTAAGCGGTTCTAAAAATTGTAAAACATTTCCAAATTTTTAAAGGAGCCTTGTGATTCACTTATGTATATTTTGTTTTGCACAGTCAAAGGCCACTGCCGTATTTTTGTATGGGGAGGGGGTTGTATTTGATTTCACTCCCTGCATCTCTTGTGCTGCTCTGGGACGTCGTTCCTTTGCAACTGTTCTTTACCCTGTGTTGTCTTGCCACAGTTAATCTTGTGCTGTCAAAATGTGGTAGAAGTCTCTATGGCTGATGTTGGACAGAGAGCAGAGGAAATGAAACACATTTTTGTTATTCAGTTACCATTGAAAATAAAGTCTGCACATTAAGAACCCTAGTAATTGTGTCCTGTGTGTTAATCGTTTTCCGGGCTACAGTAAGGTGGATTTATCCTGGAATTTAACTTTTTCAGCTCAGACAGAACATAAAAGCACAAAAAGAAAAATATAGCTACAGTAAAAGCTTTTATGCTTCACCTGGGACTGGCAATTTCAATGTGCCAGGAATAGGCTAATTTTGGGTATAAACTATATTAGGATTAAAATGGGTACAGGATTAGCTTTGCTAATGTTTTATGTGGGAAAAATGTCTGTTATAGCACAAGCATGCCCACCATTTGTAATGGTGAGAAACTGTAAATAAAGCTTAATGCGTTCACCAAAAACATCTACAGGGTGTTTTTAAATTGCTTCATACAAAGTGAGATTAAATGGATGGATGGGTCTGCGAAGCAAGAGGTTGATTCCACTGCAACAGAGAAAAAGAATATAGCACTCAGTACTTCTAAAAAGGATAGGTGCGGAAAAGCTTTGCTTTTTGCTTCAATGAAATATTGTGTTTTCTTGTCCTGAGACATAAAAGGAATAGATCCATGTTTCCTGCACTGTTATTGTTATGACACCAGTAAATATTGACTAGTTTGACATTTCTGACATTGAAGACAGCTGGGACCCTGGGACAGTGCACCAGAAGATTCTGGAGGAAACTAAAACATGACTCAGTTTTTCTTGGTCTGGGATAAAAGTAAAGAAGGGGGGAGCATGTAATTGCAGAGATGCTTCCCAGATGGAAAAAATGTGCTTGTTTTTGATTTTGCCTTTATGTGATTATCATTAAAGAAATGTGGGTCAAGCTTGCAAAAGCTCACCTGCTTCATGAATGAGAAGCATAATGTCTCCTGTTAGTTTTCCAAATCTAAGGACTGGAGTGTTGAGCTGTCACTTTGGCTTAATTGCTATGTAAACTCACATGTCATCTGCATACGAATGGAGACCACCATCTTTAACTATACACTGAGAATTAGGCTGAATCCTCAAATGAAATAAACAAATCAGGAACCAACTAGTAGAAAAAAAAAGTATTACTCATCATTCTATTTTAAGCAATACTTTAAACTGGAAATGGATGTGGAACAGTTTCCTCCTCAGCTACCTGTAGAATGGCATGCTCATGAATGAGCTGTTTCATGTACATGATCTGAAAACACACTCCCTCATTATATCTAACATCAACAATGAATATATTTTTAATGGTGTTAATAATAATCCAAATAAATAAAATGTTCAATAGTCCTGCACTAATTGGAGGAATTTCAAATTCTGCATAAAATTGAGAAATCTGCAAACATGGGTTTTTTTAAATTCCCTGTCGGGTGTTGCAAGTCAAGTGTTAGTCAGTTTTATTTATGTTCTGACTAAACTCTCTGCAAAGGGTTTATGGTCTCAGTCACTAAATGTTATTAAAGACAGTATGATGCTAATTTTGTAAAACTGACAGCAAAGAAAGGTTTGGTGTAGGGTATAGATAACTTGTAACTGACAAACTGTCATATGCACAGTATGAAGTACAGTCGTGGCCAAACATTTTGAGACCTTTTCCTATTTCCAATAGTTATGTAATTCTCAAAACCTTTTGCCACGACTGTATTTTTGGTTTCTTAGTCAGTTTAACGCCTCAGTCACAAGGGCACTGGAGTAAGTCCCTGCCCTTAGCTCCTTAAATGAAGCTATATGGGTGGATTTATGGTGAGGTCTTATGTTCCATTCACTGCAGTTTGGACTTCTGTGGATATTGAACTTTTCTGTCTTCAAATCTGGCACCATATAGCACTCATTTGGAAAGTTTAGTTAAAAAAAATAATAAGGCAATTGCAATAATGCTCAATTCAAGGCTTCAAAACTGAAGTCCACAAACAAAGGGACGAAATCATTGTGACTATATTCATCTTTTATTTACAGTTGATGGGCAACCCTGAATGCAGAGCTTCTTAAAAATCCCAATTCCAGTGTCAATAACCATTTAGTGATTGGTGGCTTTATTGATGCTAAAGCCTTTAAAATGTTGGCAATAGTCAAGAAGTAAAAAGTCAGTGTACTCAGCTGAGCTATGTCAATGTCTATTTTAAGTTTTATCAAACTGGCAGACAACAGCCACCATAAGATATTGATCATAACATACAAGATGGGATATTTGTGAGGTTTGTGATGCAATTTTCTTCTGAGTTCCCATGATCTGTATGCTGGGTCCATCAAAGAACAACATATTTTACTAAGTGGGAAATAGAACTAAAATTAAAGGAGATTATGGTGGTATGTTCACCAGATCACACACCAGGAACAAACTGAATGCTGATGATACACTTTCAAGATTCAGCTTAAGGTCAAACACTCAAACAACGGGGTGTTGATGAGGTGGCCATTTGCAAAAGAAAACTGAGCAAATAAACACCAAAAAATTACTAAAAGTTGGCGTTGTGTAGAAAGATGAGGAGCTCAGCCTGGCATTAGACATATGTGTATTGTTCATCATATTTTAAATCCAAGGTTAATTAACTCTTCTTGCCTTTGAATGTCAAACAACAGGTGGATCGATCCAAATTTCGTATTTATACCATCACGGGTTTTGATATTGGATCGATACTAGGATGCTTTGTTTCTATCCTCTAATTTCTGTATCCGGTCACCTGAATTGTGTTAAATTCATTATTTTTGGGGAAATAAAAAAATATACCTCAAATATCCATACCAAAATTTGCAATATCTCACAGGACTACTGTTTGGCTTCAGACAGATTTTTATCATTTTATTACTGCCTGGGGCACAAATCCTGTAATTGGTAATCAGCAAAGGCATGAAAAAAATAAGAGTCCTCTCATGAATTAAATCCAGAAGAAATTTGATCTTCTGTCCTACAGGTAGCTTAGGAAACAAAGCTTAATAATTATTGCATGTTTCGTGGGTCATTCCACCTCTGAGTATACTTACTCCCCCCAGAAGCTGAGGTTTGCTCCATCTATGATTCATAACAGCAGCCATGAGTCATCTCTAAACCCACTTATTTGGTCAACTTCTCTGGTATTTTGTTTCACAAACACAGTTTTCCCAGAGTAGTCAGAATTAAGGACGTTGTCCACCCAACAGCTTTTATTTATTATTTTGCAACAGGAAACAGAATACACTGGAACTGAAACAAAACCCTGCAGTCCTTTTACCTTTGAATTTATAAGCGATAGATACATACAAGCCCTCATCTCCAATGAGCTTTCGTCTGACTGTGTGTACCAATGTGGGGAGTCAGGAGGGATCTGTTGGGCTCCACATGAGTGCTTTTGCCATCTACTTTTGCGAGATGAGTTTTCTGTGGTACGGCTGCGTGGAGTCAGAGATGGCCAAATGGTCTGGATGGTTGCCACAGCTGCAGTCATAGTGGGGAGAAAAAGACTTTCTGAAATTGTCCAAAGATTACAAAGAGTGGCTGGAGCAACAGACGTTCCTTTGTCCTGCGGTGAAGGCATTCCTTACACTCATGCACTGCGGTATTCATTGTGCATGCTCACCAAAGTTTGTTTCCAAATGTCATTTTCCATAGCGGTGTGTGTATGGTTATGAGTGTGTGTGTGTGATTTAATGTGGGATCTAAAAGAGGACGATGACACTGGGAGAAGCTCCGCAGTAACATTCCCTACAGTAAAAATGTCACCCTGCAATCCAGCCGTGAGTGGCTCCGAGCCACTGTTGAGACCAAATTACAAGTCAAGGTGAGGAGGTCAGCGGAGGAATTTTGTTGTTGACCAGTTTTTTGTTTTGTTGTTGTTGTTTTTTTCTTTACAGGTGGAGGGGATGTCTTTAAAGGTTGCTGTTGTCTCCGAAGCAAATCCACACCAAAAAAAAAGACATGAACACTCTCAGCAATGAGTGGAAATACTGAGCTCGCGGGGAAAACAAGCTTTTCTACAGTCCACCAAAACCAGAAAAATCACAGCACATGGGCCTTTTTTTAAAGCCTACATCAAAGGCTTGGTGTCTCTTTTGGTTTCCCTTCTGCTAATATGATGCTTGCCATACCTTCCAAAGAACAAGCTTCTGCATTTCAGCAAAACACTTAAAATTTCAAGTGAAAGCAAATGCAGAGCTTGCTCATCTGGGCAGTTTTTTCTTCTCAAGTTTTACCACGTAGTGGCAGCATATTTTCCACCATTGCACCAAAGAATAAATGGCATCTGTCGTAATTTTGCCAGTGCCTGGAGCAAAAAGAAGAAGAAGGAGAAAAAAAGGAAATGAAATGAGGAGAAGGCTCACATAGCAAGAGATTTTCTGCTCGATTGCAAGGTGTTTTATAGCATTTGACCCACGCTTGCACGCCTTCGTCTCTAATTAGCAGCAGGTAATTGAAGAGCAGAGATAAGTGGGTAGTAGCAGTCAGGCTTGCTGCAGAAAGTGAAAAGTATTTGCTGACAACCCCCAACCCCACCTGCCCCCCCCAGGCTCGATGTAAACATGTAGCTCGCATCTGCTTTTACAAGTCTGGCTGTGATTGGGGAAAGTGGTGCATGCTGTGAATCAGTTGAAGAGGACATTCGCACCCAGGCTGCAGCTCTCTCTGTGAGATGTACTCGGTGATGTTTGTCTGTTTGTTCATTTGTCAGCAGGATTACACATAATCTACCAGTTTCATCAACCTTGGTGGAGAGCGGTATCAAAGCCTGTGTGTTGGCAGGCGATTATCTCTCCAAATGCCATTTAAGGTTTTATCCTTTTCAAGACAGACCAGTTGGACCATGGCTTCCAGCACAAAATCGAGTCACCTTGAGCCAAGACTTAGCTCCAGTGATTCAGTACTTTCACTTTGGTTTTGGACAATTGAGATCTTGACTATCAATATGAATGTTATATGATATAGACTAATATTGAATATTACCTTTAAAAAAAAAAAAAAGCTGATTTGAGAAATACACAGAAATACACAGAAACCAGTCAGTTCATCATAAGTACCTGTTCAATCGATCATTGATGCAAATATCTAATCAGCCAATTACATGGGAGCAACTCATTGCATCTAAGCGTGTAGACATGGTCAAGATAGCCTGCTGAAGTGAGGGAGAGAGGAAAAGTGATGAAACGGTCATTAAATGACTGTGATTGTGACATGGTTGTTGGTGCCAGGCTGGTCTGAGTGTTACAGAAACTGATGATCTGCTGGGTTTTTCCTACTAAACCATCTCTAGGTTTTACAGAGAATATTCAGAGAAAGGGAAATTATGGTTGTTGATGCCAGAGGTCCAAGGAGAATGACCATGACTCCTTCAAGGTGATACAAAGGCCAGATAACCAGATAACTAATCATTACAACCAAGGTATGCAGATGAGCATCTCTGAACTCTTGAAGCAGATGCACTACAGCAGTAGAAGACCACACCACCTGCCATTGCTGTCAAATGAAACAGGAAAGTGTGACTAGTTATTAATTAACAGAAGCTCACTAACACAGAAAAACATTTCCTGGTCTGCTGTGAGCAGGTTTAGAATTTAACATTTTAAAAAACAACATGGATCCCTCCTACCTTCGAAGGTATCAAAGGTTCAGGCTGATGGTAGTGGTGTAATAATGTGGGGGATATTTAATTGGCACACATTGGGCATCTTAGTACCAACTGATCATTATTGAAACACTACGGCCCATCTGAGTATTATTGCTGACTACGTCTGTCATTTTATGGTCATCAGTTTACAGCCATTACACTGTCCTCAGATCATCTCACACTGGTTTCCTGAGCCTGACAACGAGATTGTCTCTACGGTCACTTGATGAGTTTGACATGCCAAACCATTCCAGTCGTTGCCTTGCTGACGCCGTCGACATCATCGTAAACCTGTGATCAAAACATGGGTTACACATTGCTACTGTGTAGTCATAGGTAGTTCTGAACAAAAAAAGGGCCTCAGAGAGTTTGTTGTGTTTTCATAAGAAACAGGTAGCATGGGAGTTAGTTCTACTGTTTACCGCTCAAACATGCACATCTACGTTACTTTTAATTGCATCACTTCCAAACTCATCCCGCCTTTCTACACAAGGAAGTAGTCCTGATTGGATCTCGTCTCTCTGGATTTTTTTCAGCTTGCTTTTATTTGTTGTGTCAACACATAAAAAATAGGAGGAAAATTTTGAATGTCTGCAGTGTCAGCTTTTTAAAAAACCTTTAGTGTGAAGCACTTTATTTTTAAACGTGCTATAGAAATAAAATGTACTTACTAATATGAAACCATTTTTAAAGACTAACCTTCTTTTGTTGAAAAGTCAAACAAGAAAGTCCAGGCCACTTCCATGATGAAGTTGTGCCTCTGCGTTGACACAACTTTGATTTTAGAACTGTCTTTCAACCTTGACTAGATGTCCCAAAAAGACCGTCACCAAGTATTCAACACTATTTGCTGGGAAGCTGCCGATAAACAAAGGATGCTAACTGAGCCAGCCACTGCTAAACAGTCAAGCAGAAACATGACTTTTATTGGTTGCTTGCTTTGACATGACCACTGCATGGATGAAACAGAGTGGATCTAAAACGTACAACTGATGTTTCTGTATAGTTAGAGTTTAGAAGATGCAGTCAGTAAATGTGGCTATTAGCACGCGCGCACTCACACGCACACACACACACACACACACACACACACACACACACACACACACACACACACACACACACACACACACACACACACACACACACACACACACACACACAGAGAGAGAGAGAAACGTGAGCTAAGATGGTTATTTTTTATTAATAGTAAAAATTGAGTGATCACATAATATAGTAG
>VURO01008842.1:12899-26849 GCA_015108175.1 Pelvicachromis taeniatus
TACAACTGATGTTTCTGTATAGTTAGAGTTTAGAAGATGCAGTCAGTAAATGTGGCTATTAGCACGCGCGCACACACACACACACACACACACACACACACACACACACACACACACACACACACACACAGAGAGAGAGAGAACACAGCCCACTGCATTGCTCTGGGGAGTTTGTCACTCACAAACAAGCATGCCTTGGACCGTCATTGGAATCCAGAGCACCTGGAGATGAAGCCATGCAGGCACTGACGCTGGACCACTCCATCAAACAGCAATACACCTGCCAGGTAGCTAGGAGGAGGGCCCCTTCAGGGAGGTTTCCAACTGGGACGTCATTGCAAATTTATCCGCTGTGTGAAGGTTGTAGCCATAGCAGCTCCCATAGTTAAGTTAGGCAGATCCTTGAATGCCCCCAATTGCCTGTCTTATCTAACAGGAAACAGCTTTATCCAAAAGAGGACCGCTCAGCCAAATGACTGCACTTGGGTCCAAATGACAGACACGCATAAATCAGAGATTTTTGCTCTGTAGTTAGAGGTTTGTTAGCTGTGTTGTGCACTTATTGCTAAATGGCAGTGGCAATATGTTGTATTGTACAATGCTGACTTGACAGTCCTGGCTGTAATGTGCAAGATATTAAAAATACAGAAACCAAACGCCACACTCCAAGTATTAGCTCATCTCAGGCCCGGTGTGCTGACAGCATAGCTATGGAACTAGCTTTCCTGCTTGACTCGGTTTGTTACACTGGAGAAACATCTGCACTTTAATTTTGAGAAATGCCACTGCTGACGTCATTTTGTTTGTTTTTAAATTTTGAAACACTGGCTATTAATGGCCTATGTGTCTGCAAAGCTAGATATCCACCAAGCGGTCTGAGGTGGCCAAGCTTCTTTTGTTGACTGGTGGTTTGTGTCTTCCTTTCCCACATTTCTCATACCTTTGGGAAGGATTCAGCATATTTTGGCTTTGAGAAATTTGCCAAAGTTGAAGATCGTCCCAGTGAAAAAGACGGAGCAGCAGCAGGCCAGCAGCTGAGCACTGTTCAGAAATGAAAGCTGTTTACTCGTTTCAGGATTAATTTGACGTTACTATTTCAAAAGCTGTGAACAGCTTTCCTCATTGTGTGGACCTCTGCTGTATTAACACTCAGCGTCATTAGAAGGACAAGAGAAAGAGGTCCACGAGGCCCACAGGGCCGTTTGGCTGCTATTGCTTAAAGGACGTGAAGAACATGTACTAACATTAAATATTTTTTGATCATATGTAGCGATCACTATTGTTCAGGAAGTTGAAGGAGCTTGTGGTGACTCAACACATGAAAAATGCTCAAACAGCACTAAAATGAAAGGACCTTTTGAACTACAATGCTAAATTTGAAGTAAAAAATACATGAATGAAACAAGCTGCAAAGGTAGCTTATGAGGTGACAGCCTTGATTCATTTCACAGACGGACGCCAGCCCCCACCGGCTGTTAATGATGGGACAGACTGGGCTGATCTCCAGAGGTGTGTTTTCCCCATCAGGCGGCCTGCTCTCACTCCAGGCCAGACAGGAACATAGCAGTAATGGAACCGAGCGAAAGCAGCAGGTAAAGCAGACTGCGGTGAGTGGCCAAAAGTCTCTTACAAACCTCCAAACAAGCTGCTGAATTTATACACCGGGTTTATTGATTCGCTGGAAAAAATCCGACAGTCGAGACCCCTTTTAAAATTGTGACGTCTGAAGAGTTGGTCAGTTTGGGATTTTCATGGATTTTGAATCTTTGAAGTCACCATGTCAAAGTCCAAGTCATGAGACAAGAGTGTTCTGGAGATCACTGTAAAATCATCAAATACCTGTTTTTACATAAGTAAAATGCTATATCAACTGACCCGCAGAGGAAGTCTGAGTAAAGAATAAATTGGTCGTTTAGATGTAATATTATACTTAATCTAAATCTACACCTTTCAGAAAAATCTAAACTGGCTGCTATAAGCATGCTATGCTTTGTGCTAAATACTAATGTCTAAATGCTAGGCTAAGAAGCCCACAATGATAAAAGAAAGAGATAACATGCTGGTGGCAGGCATTATCTTTTGCTAAAAATAGATCTGAAGTTGACAGGAATGCTCTTAGTTAATGCTCCAACTTGTTATGATGCGTATTAAATTGGATATGACCTCTAGCAGACCTCATGGCAATTACTAACTAAAAAAAGCAAATGTCAACTTCTTTGTGCCATTACAGTAAAAGTAAGTATTATTATTATTATTATTCTCAGCTTCTGAGCCCCATTTATATTTGTACAGTGTTGTAAAGCCTGGTAAAAACTAGTGGTCTGACTGATCCTAAGGCCACAGCATCAGCATTCAGTCCAATTTTTAGCACTGAATCATCAGTTGATTGTGCAGAACAGAGAATCTATTCTCCGCTGCCTTACTTTCATCCTGCTGCACTGCTGTGTTTCTTATTAGAGGGTGTTGGGATACTGAAGCAACTAACAGCAATGGCCCGTTGTACTGTATGAACAAAGCCATGGAGTTTAACATGAGAGCACATCATAGACAGTATAAATGACCACCCATTTTGAAATATCAAAATGCACGTGCTCATTATCTAACATCCTTAGTCAATCACACGTCCTGAATAATCCTTCTTTTGGACACCGAAAGTGGCCAAAATTCATAAAAGACTTATTCTGTTATTCAGCAAGACCAAAGTAAGTGATGACCCGATAAACTCATCAAGGAAGTGTTTACTGAGGTCAGAGCCAAGGGCTGTTTTCACATAGATCTCTAGAATGGAAAGTATTTTTGTAACCTTGGGTATCGCCCCCTAGTGGCAGCTAAAAAATATGTAACGTGAATAATACAACAATAAAAATGCCTCTTTAGAACCAGCCTGAGCCATTATAGAGTAAATACATAATGTATACATGGTAAATGCATACCCAGAGTCATCAAAGGAAAAGCAACACATCAGTTTGTGTGTACCTAACAGCAAACCATTTTCACTTGTTGTTGGCCTACAAAGGTGTGCCGATCCATCAGCGAGTGCGCAATACTAGTCTATAAATCTGTAAAGATTGTTCCCTGACTTATTGGGCCCAAAGATGAATGGAAGACTAGTCTGAGACAGCTTTAACCATCAATCCTAAAAGCAGTGGCCCTATTTTTATGGCGTGATGATCTCCACAGAAAGCAGATAATGTAAACCTGCCAAACCAGGCGAATGAAAGAACTGGACGTGTAATGCTTTGCTGCCATCTACTTATTTTCACCTTTAATGTAATAATTCAAATGCTAGCTATTTTTGAATGAATTATGTGAGCTCAGCTGGTTACAGTTATGTCTTGTAATTCATTTTTTGTCTGTTCTCTTGCAGTCTGTTTCACATCAACTGTGTGATGTTGCACTTTGAGGATGACACACATGCTTGCAACATGCCTTCCTTCCTGCACGTGACTACAGAGGAAAATTTTGCTATTGCAGGGCAACTCCTGCATGTGATGTAATAAACCAATTTTAAAAAAGCAAAGTGGAAGAAGCTCTGAATCGTGTTGGCAACACAAACTTTCCTGCCCTGTAGGAGCCACTGAAGCAATTAATTTTCTTTAGCCCTTTCAAGCTACTGGGGAGTTCTAGGGAGCAAAAGCCAATGAGGCTTTTTTGAAAGTGTGGTGAAGTGTGGTGGAGGAAGTGAGTGTTGCATCTGCTACACAGCATGCACCTGCATACAGTGGGGCAGCTGGGATTTATCAGGCTGCAGCTTAGTGGTCCAGAATCAATATATGTGACTACTGCCAGTGTCTGACTGCCAGATGCAATCCAATAACCGTACAGTTAGTAAGAACACCTTTTAAAAAAGGAGTATACTGGACATAAAATGCTACGAGAGAGAGTTAAGTAAACTCAACATGATCCAAACTAACGTCTGTGCAATGAGCACTAAACATAATTGAAGAACCATCTGTTTTATTTTTCAGCTTTGTCCCTGAAAAAAACTTCCTTTTCCCCCAGCAGTGTTACTGAAAAATAAGGCAATAAAAAGTGTAACACTCACAACCATTCAAGTGACGTAACTATGGCTGTGAATGGAGCACGACTACCCTCTGCTGGACGAGATGGGGAACTGCAGTTAGCGCTAAAAAGGATTATATATATATATATATATATATATATATATATATATATGTGTGTGTGTGTGTGTGTGTGTGTGTGTGTGTGTGTGTGTGTGTGTGTTAAGGCCATATATGAGGTGTTAAAACTGCTGCTTCCAGTACAGGTAAGCAAATCTGTATGACTAATAACACTGTTACCAAAGCTAAACAGCAAGCAGCAAAAATAGTTGAAATTATGAATAAAAGTATTTTATTATTATCATTAATATTATTTTACTAAAGGCGTGAATGACATGCCTTCTCTAGCTGTCTTGAAATATTAGCTTGGTGTGAAGTGTGGATTAGCATCAAACAGCTGTTGTCACTAAACATAAAGATCTGTTTTAGTGCAATTAAAGTCACAAATGAATGGTTGAAATAGAAAAGCTAGTAGCTATGGGGCTACTAGCTTTTCTGAACCAGCAATGTCTAACTGTATTATCTAGAGTAAATGGTAAACTGAAAGCAGTCTAGAGACCAGACTGAAAATTGAATTCAGTGTTTGTTGAACACATGTGAACATGAGAGGGGGGTGATGAAAGGGTTTACAGCCCAGCTGAGTGGCTGTGGGTACACCGCTGCTGAAAGAGACTTGAAAGGTAGTGCGTTGCCTTTTCCGATGGTAGATGACTTGAAATCCTAAGGTTATGCCTTCAATCATATAAATGGTTGATGTATTCATTAATAAAATTATCCACATTTGTATGGTGAAAAGCAGAGTAAGAAAAAGTCAACCAGTGTTAACTGGTTGATCAACGAAGGATAAACGGAGGTGTTAAACAAAGCAACACTACTCAAACCTGAAGATATGCTGCCACACGTCCCCATTTGAATGCGTTTCACGTTTGGACTGTTGTTCCAACAAATTAGAAATATGAACAAGTCATAACTCGTAATGCTTTTGTCATTTTTTATACTTGCACAACAATTTTAATAGGTTAAATGATTAAAACACGAGTATAAAAATGACAAAAAGAATCTTTAGTTATAAAACAAAGTGTGCTACAAGTGGTCTGTGTTAAGAGTAATTAAATCATAAAGCCCTGCCATCACTTTATAACACATTATGTTTTATGGTTAAAGTTGCTGATGCAGTTAGTGGTGATTGATGTGATTTTTGTGTCTCATCGAGAGAAGAAAAACAGGCACACAATACACCATTTACTCTCCAGGCATATTTAATTGGCACAGTAAACACAATACAAAGTATTCAGTGCTCCAAAACACAAGCATGGCCTACCGAATGGAACACAAACGAAAAAGTGCAAAAACACACCATCTGGTAGACCTTACAAAGGAAAAGAAGTCTTACTTTGCAAAGCAGATAAAGTAATGGTAAGACTCTCCATAGTTAAAATAGATGTTTTCCTTTTTAAACTTTATTTATATACTCATATATATTTTGTCTAATTCCATCACGCCATTTCCACTGTACACGCAGGTTATTCTGGAGCATCGACAAAAAAGGTTTGTGGTGGTCTCGTGTCAGAGGCAAAAGCCTGCCCTAAAGTTACTGCTGCCTCATCGGATTAATCGAATCATTTGCCAGACATTGTTTGATCACCGTGACGTGTGAAGCGATGAGAGGGGAGAAAGCAAACGCGGTACACAATTCAGCAGGGATTTGATCATTCCTTCCATCGACAGTCCAAATGATCAGTACGTCCATCATTCCTCCATACGGGGAGTGTTCATAAAATTCTGCATTAGACAAATATACAATGGCTTCATCCAAAACATAAAAACAATGTAACGGTTACTCATATTTGCAGTTAAGGGATTTTAGTCCCATTCAGATAGAATAAGCAACAACATATCATTCCAGCTTTAAAAAAAGAAGAAAAAAAAGGAAGACAAAGAGAGAATCTCCACTCGTCATATATAAAACAAAAATGTTAAAAATCACGTGCATTATGTGCCATTGAGCAGGGGGAATCAGTGGACATCATTTCTCTACCCTGACAGTTTCATGACTAGAAATTTGCCCCCTCGAGATAATCACATGTTGATCTCCTCATCATACCGCAGCTAACGTCAGCATCGTTCCTCCTCTCAGTGAAACCCAGTTAAGGCCCAAAACGGGTGATGATCGGTGTGTTGTCACATTTTAGTCAAAAACTCACAGGAAAACAATCACAGTATATTTTCATATACAGTAGACAGTAGGTGGAGCTTATTACAAACATCGGGTGTAACTCATATCTTCATAGGTTTCATGTTTGGGTGCTGCTTGGACCAAGTGGAGCCACTTCCACAAGGTGCTTAACTTTAAACTAACAACTTGCATTAGACGCTCTGATCAAAACATAGCAAACTAACACTTTTCATACGTACTGTACTTACAAAAAAACAAAATGACCATGACCTACCTATGCATAAGATCATTCAGGAAAAAAGAAAAGAAAAAAACAAAATGACAGTTCGGGTCCCTATCGTCCTTTTTTGTGATTAAACTACACAAATTTGAGATCACTCACTTTCTGTTAAAAACAAGGAAGCATGCTTTCTGAACCAATGACTGAAAAAACATATATATGTAATTAAAAAAAAAAAAACCCACAGGCATCAAACCCAAACAGTAGCATTCAGGTTAATTTAAACCATATAACTAGGCAATGAGGGTTAACTGAACTTAAAGACTGGAGGGAAGAGGCGTAAGCAGGCTTAACACCCCCACCGCCTCCTCCAACCCGCCAGCACAGGGGCAAGGAGGAAGACAGGGCAAGCATGCAGCACACCACAACGCTGAGGGACCCCTGCCCGCCGAGCTGTTGCAAAACAAAAACAAAATAAACAAAAAAAAACCCCAAGAAAAAACGTCTTAAAGCAGCCAAGGGAGCTAGCCTGAGCCGCCATAGCCTGAGGGAGGGGGGAAGGGCTGTGGAGGTGAGGAAGGGGGTGGGGTGTGGTCAGAGAGAGGAACAGGCACCAGTGACAGAACAAGAAATGGCTGGATGAGATGGATGGTGGATGACACCATCATCTAGTATTCTGCCCCTTATCCAGCTGGTCCTGGATATGTGGAAGTGATCTTGGTGAGGAGGAAAGTGGACACTGTGACACAAAAGACCAACGAGCACTGAGATCAAACAAACATACATGAGAAGCACAGGACACAAAGACAGATGATTAGCACCTGCAGTTCTTCTGATTCCAGTTAAGTGAAACCTGCAAATATAGAGCTGATTTAAGTGGAAGGCGTGAATATGAGCATCTTGCAGCGTCAGATGAAGTTGGGATGATTCTGTCTCGAGTCAGTGAGCGAGTGAGCGTTTCATCCACCTGGTCTTTTGTCCGTCTGCTCCTGTTGGTCTCCGTCCTGTCTCTGACCACACCCTACTTCATGTATGTGTGTGTGTTTGTGTGTTACAGGGCGAAAGTAAGGAAAAAAGAGAATTGGCAGAGCCTGGGAAGCCAGCAGCCTCAGTCATGACCGCACATGGTGCGAGCAGTTAGTTACATTAAGAAGCAAAGCGTTGCTAAAAACAACATGAATCCGTTTGTGTACTGTGGCTGTGACTGCTGAATGGGGGTTAAAAATGGAGAAGTTATGAGCACTACGTTTTCGATGCATTCTATCTAAACTTTTTGTTTGTTTGGAAAATTCAGATGCGTTCTAATTGGCCGTCTCTCTCTTTCTTTTAGACTCAGGTCATCTTTCTCTCTGACTCTGTGAGCATGTGAGGAACGTGGTGGTTTCTCCGAGGCTGCTTGCCCTGCCATTCCTCAGCCAGCCTCACACTTTTAGGAATCTGGAATTCAAAAAGGAAAATACAAACAACAAAAAATAACAAAAAGAAGAGTTAGCTTTAAAGAGAAGTCAAGACCAACCCATATATTCAGAAATGGAGAGGAGGACATTGCATTAAATGTGAGACTACATTAAAATGGCACTACTACTGTATCTCCAAGAAAGACGTGTGTTGTACCACCTGAATTAACCCAAACATGTATCTGTTTAACTAAGAACCACTGGGCTTAAATGCATGTAAGAATGCAGTCGTTGTACTGTCACAACATGCTGTAATCCTGTTACAATGAAACTACCACAAATGCAACAGCACTGTGTGTAAAATCTGACGTAGAGTTACACCTTGCAGACAAGGCCATGCGATAGCTGTAACAAATCTTCAAAACTGATACAAGGGACATTTCAACTCCCCAAATCATACGATATCTGGCATGTAAGTACTATTTTTAGATCTGTGGTGTCAAACACAAGACCCAGACTCCTCAGCAGCCCCACTGGACAGCTTTGGAAAACATGAAAGAAGACATTAATTCTGAACGTTTAACTGTATTTTTACAGGTTTTCCAGCTTTATATTTACTGATAAAAACCAGCCTATAACCATTCACGCTACACTAAAGCAATTAGGTCATAGATGAAAAATTAAATGACCGAAAATCTACTGTAGAATTCATTTTACAATGTGTACACAGTAAAAAAAAGAAAAGGAAAAAAAGGCAATTTTCTGTGAATTAACAAAAGAAAAATGTTATTAATTACATGGCAGTTGATGTGCTACAGCTAAAACATTTTCTGTAATTTGTTTCTTACCATTTAATCCCAAAGAATAATTTTAACAGATTTCTGTCATTTACTACAGCAGCATTTCTTTATCATGTACAGAAATCTGAGGTGTCCTGTTGAAAATGCACCTTTTATTTATTATACTAAGATATCTCAAAGTTTAAATGTGTAACTTTATTTTTTTACAATGACAGAAAGGGGAGCAGAACTGGTAGGGGGCTATATCTGGCCCACAGTGTGAAATGCTTTTGTCGGTCCTGATCTAGACTGTTGTGGTGCAGGCAGACTTATGTCAAATCTGTTATCTTTCTACCTAAACTGTTCCTGCAAGTGTATCACTGGGCAGAAAAGGTTCATCTATCAGTGACAACAGTCTCTTGTTCATAGCAGAGTGACAGGATGTAAACATCAATGGTGCCAACCTCAGCTAATGTTAGCTGGCTGCATGCTTTTTACAGTTAGTGGATGTAGTTGCACAGAAAGAAATTAGAGGAAAAATTTGTAAATTCTATGTTGAGGTGAGTTGTGTCTTTAAAAGAGTGAGAGTTAAACAAAGGCTCTCATATCATTTTTGAGCGAGCCCTGATCTTGGAAAACACAGAACATGTCATTGTAACAGAGAAGTGAAACGACCCAGAGGCTACACACGCCATGCTTTTAGAGTAAACACTTCAGAGGCTGATGCAAACAAACCACAAAGCTTTAGAGTCATGACCAGCTCCATATCCCAGCTCAGCCTCACCACATATAGTTCACTTCAGCTAATCCTCAGTCCTTTATTCTTTCACCACTGGCCTGCAAAAAAGGACCAGAACGGCCCAACACTGTCATTATCCAAAGGTGAATTTAGAAAAAGGAAACATTATAAGGCGGCTATTATTGTTATTAAACTGGACAATATTTTATAAAATTACCCCCTTACAGGGCAAAATAACTTGTTTTTGTTGTAACAACACTTTAATTTACCTAGAACATGCAACACTTGAGAGGCAGCAGCATGATTTTTAATCTAGCTTAACCTACAAAAATATCTCTTGATATGTTTTCATACTGTACAGCTGATTTAAATTACATTTGCTTGATTGCACATTGAGCATTCTTTCTTTTTAGGTGCATCAATTGACCAAAACACAACAACTTGTAACTTTGAGTTGATGGTCACTGCCTCTTCACATGGTGCTTACATTCACTGAGTTGATTTATCATCCCACAGATTCCAGCTCTGGCTCAAAGTCTTGATTAACAGTGTTTTTATTTGAGTGGAATATTGTTATTCAACATTTTATATCGAAAATCTAAAAGAAAATCAAATACTGAATGTCGCAAGTGTACAGGTGATCACTGTTAGGTGCTGATTTGCGCCATCATGGGCCATGTTTTATTTTCAATGACAACTAGGTGGCGATGCCGTGAATTAGAGATGAGAAAACAACAGGCTTCACTTCAAACACTTCTTAGACATGACATCTGATTGGCTCACCTCATGCTACCAGAAACAACTTTCAGAACTGTTATGAGGCACAATGGACAAATCCGATTGATCCTTCTTTGTGGAGCGATGTGAAGTGTGTGTGTCTGAGCTAGCATCTTTAATCTCTGTAACTTGCCCCGCTCATTCTGCATGTGAATGGAAATTCAGAGTAACAAAAACTGTCATAGCAAGAACTTGCTGAGTTAAATGTATGTCATAGCACCTTTGGCATTCGTTTCCAAAAACACTTCAATGTAGGATGTGGGCACGTATCCCTCATCATCCTCCTTCCTCCGCACTCGTGTCCAGCCATCTCCTTTGTCTTCTTCTATGACGTACAACAGCTCACCTTCATTCACGGAGATGGTGCCCTCATTATGACCTGCAGCCGCAAAAACCAACAGAAGATAAGAATGCTGGATTTGTGCATTAACAGGAACTACTGTGAACAAACCATGTTGATTAGTATCGTACTTTGAAAATCAGAGATACAAAAATGATGCAAAACCGGATGCTGTACAGCAGGAAAACGCAATGTAACAATATAGTCATAGACTACTTATAGAAACTGCACTGGTAGGCGCTGGATTGGCTCAGTTGGGTGAACGGATGCCCACGTGCCGCATAGCTAAGAGCGGCCGGCTCGGGTTCGAGTCCGACCCCCGGAAAGTATTACTCAGTGGAAGCCCCCCTCATTCAGTTTGGGTTGGGGAACAAAGATGTTTGAAACCCTACAAAAAAGCTGAACCAGATAATTAAGGAAATACGACTTCAAGATTTATGTTACTGTTTATTTGATTTTTGTTTCTTGTGAAATATTTGTAATCTTTTGCCTAAAAATAATTCAAACAGGCTATGTAAAATAACTTCTTCCCACCACGCTCATACCTTCCTCCCCATGGTCAAATCTGGACAGTCTGTCCCTACAGTCCATCACAGCACAGCAAATTTATAACAAATTACAAACTGTAGCCTACTGTGATGTCGTTGTGTGGTTGAACTTTACAGCATTGTTAAATGTTGTGCTTTGGTCAAGTACATTTCAGTAGACCAGATTCTGTTAACTTTAATCTTTGACGCTGCACTTGCGTGACACAATTATGTGGAAACTTTACATGTAATCAAATTGCTTTTTTGAGTGTACGTGTCTTATTTTCCTTTTGGACGAAAGTTTGAGGATGAAGGGCTACAGGGCGGTGAGCTCTCTGGAAATATGTGTCGTTGTAATTCATTTATGTGACTATAATCTGCTACAGTAGGGACCGGGACTTTTTTCTCATTTCTTGATACCAGTAGGGTGGATTGCATTTGGTTATGTAGCCATGCTGAAAAAACAAAACAAAACTCCAGAATAACTGCAATATTACAGAATTACTTCATTACTGCTGCTCTGATATTCATGATTATGACTCATCAAAGGTCTTACACAACTGAAAAACTACTTCAACCTATACAACCACATCTTCACAGTTAACCCAGCAATCGCTACAGCTAAAGTATGCATATGTCAATAGAATTCACCAGATTCATCATAGCTTTTTACCAACTCTTTATATGCACTGAGCTTTATGTTTAGCAGCTTTGAATAATTTTCCAAATTTGATTTTGAAATATTGCAGCTGAGAAATGAGTGTATGTTTATTCATACTGCTCCACACATTTGAACACAAAGGTCACATCCCTCCTCCTCCTCCTCATTTAGAGGAAACAAACTCCTCCACCCGTTTTTCATCAGACTCAGGTTCAGCTTATTTCCAGAAATAACGGGACCTCAGCAGCAGCCACCAGCCAATGAGCAGGCTTCATACTTACACTGACTGTTTGTATTTTAAACCAGTGTGGTTGCAGTTACCTTCGAAGGGATACAAGGCTTTGCAGGTGCCGATGGTAGGCAGGACCTCCTCATCATCAAACTCGTCATCGAACTCCGGCGTGGTGGTGGTGGTGGTGGTGGTGGTGGTTGTGGTGGGGTTGGGTTGGGCTTTGACCTGAACCTCTGAATTCTGCTCCTCTGTGTAGCTGCCATCCGGGCTGCTCAGGGGCCAACACACACACAGTAAATATACTGTGAAAACACACATAGATTTCTTCCCAAAAATAATGTGTGTTACAAACTCTGGGTTATTTGGCTGCTGTTTGCCAAAGTATACCATACCTCTCTCTGTCCTGTGCACAGTTGTTGCTCACTGTTGTGCTATTCTGGGTCTCATAGACGCCGCTTCTCCGGTGTGAGTCACTCTTAGACGGCATCCTCTCCTCCACTTCTGCTAACCAGCCCTGAAACACAAGCAATCATTATTTGGCTCTAGCTTTTCATTTTTATTACATGACAACTTGGATGAATGACAACTTGAGGAATTATTTTTATCTGTGATTCGGACGGCCTTTAAATTTGGCAAGGACCTACACAGAAGGAACACCTCATCCTTGCATTCCCCCTTTTTCTGCCATTTATTTACACAGTTAAACCAGACCATTGTTCTGGGACTTCTCTCTCCTGCACAGAAAACATGGAACATGCAGCCAATCCCTGCAGCTGCCTTGCATCTTCTCCTAATATGGATGAGCGACAGTCTTCTTTGGAATTAACCCAGCTGGAGATGTGTGTCTGAGCTCCTCATTATTTACTGTTTCAGATAAACCAAACAATACAGCCTTGCCAACATTAACACTCAAAAAGAAATAGGGGCTCAGACAGACGCTGAACTTACCTCAAATTTCTGTACTTCAAACTGGAGTTTCTCAATGTTTTGACCTATTTCTGTTAGCCGGGGGTCCACACTGGCCGGGTCTCCCATCTGAGGGTTCTTTATATACACGTCTTTCATCTTAGTCAGAGCATCTCTGGAAGAGCAAATACTAGTCAGTCTTTGAGGCTTCAGAGCACAATTGAAAAGATTTATAACCCTAGATTAAAACTCCTCAGAATACCTCTGGTCCATTTCCTTTTGTATGTCTTTACTCAGCTCATCGATCTTGCCCTGCAGCTTCTTCCTCCTCTGCTCTGGTGGCAGGTGACTGAAGTCCTCTGGTACAGAACCCTGAAAAAAATCACACCGTGCAAATTTTTTTTATAAAAACTGAAAGAAATAACCAACTTTAATAAACCGTCACCTTTTTATGCCTTTTTAAGCAGGAATCCATTCTAGATGGGTGCAGTATCTCTATCTCTTTTTTATAACCCTGTGAAACAAGACTCAGGGATAAATGGGTATAAGGTCAAACAAACGGAGCTCCTGTTAGGCTCTAATTGAATCAGTTGGGTGAAGGAGATACTGCAGCCGCTCTCTAACACACTCTCTGATATTTAGGATGTTTGGCTCTGTGTAGATTTGAGGCCTTTCACCTATTCAGTTGCCACACCTAATTTAGAGAGCTCTGTAAATGCATCGGAAATGTAATAAAGTATTAGCCACATCCTTTTATTGCTCATATAGTGTTTCAGGGTCAGCTAGCTAATGGATCTGTTCTCTGACAGGAACAGCTCTTTCTTAAAATGAAGGGTATGTGAGCTGTGAGAGGTTGGCTTGACAGGAGTCATGTTTCCTGCCGAGACTGTAACACTGAATAGAATGAGTCATGCTGCTCCGCTGCCTCTCACTCTTTCTGTAAACATCTGTAAACAAAGCTTCAAAACGAATAAATAAATTGATCAATAAGGATACGGTAATTAAATTAAAAAAAAAAGTAAACTTATATAACAAACAAACTAGCTGCTGCTGTAAATCTTGGAATAACTCAGGAGTGCTGGTGTTGCAGTACAGCTTACTTAATACAAGACGTGGTTTCAAGTTCTGGACTATA
>VURO01008847.1:5004-25017 GCA_015108175.1 Pelvicachromis taeniatus
AAAAAAAGAAAAAACCAACCCCCCCCCCCAAAAAAAAAAAAAAAAAAAAAACAAGTACTAGCTGCCCTTAGGCTAACGATTTCAAGGATCATGATGACACCACGATGCCATACCTCTTCTCTCACAGATGGATTACACAATCAGCCATTGAAAAGAAATCACTTTAGGGATTTTGCTTCAAAAATGTTTCACAGCAGGAAAAGACTTTGGGATACGGAAATGTTTTCAAGAGAGTTTTGTGAGTAACAACATACATTTATAAAGGAGATTTAAAAGTGGGCATACACAAAGCGTTTCTGCTTTAGCTCCCAGCCCCCCCTTTAGAGACGTGTTCCTTATGTTTACAGTAATTGTGTTCCCATTTCCAGGATTCAACCTCTGGCCATACAACGGTTTATTCGTGAGATGGACAGCAGTTTGGAGGAGATGAAAGAGAGAACATGACACATAAAATAGAGGAAGAATTCCTAATAGAGATAAAAAGTAAACACAATCTCTTGCAATTTGACTATCAATCAGAGCACATGTCTCTGGGAGATGGGACCTAATTACAGCCCAAATGAACATTGACTGTTTTCTAATGGAATTATTCAGACAGCTGATGTTTGTATATGCCAGTCCTTCATTTGCTATTCTCATTCATTAAGACTGCACATTGCACTTTGGTGGTCTTTGGCAAACAATATTTTTTGCATGATAGAGAAGACAGATCATCCTCAAAGAGGACCACCCTGTCAACGCCCTCTTTTTTCTCTGTTTTCCCCAGATGGCTTTGACAGGATTGACCACCATTATTAATGGTCTGATGAGTTAGGCAGAGGATTATGTCTCTGTCTCCCACTTACCGAGGAAACAGTCCTCAAAGAGTGAGTTTTTGTCATTATGCGGCTGGGGTAACGGAGGGTATACTTGTCCCATGGAGAAGAATTTAGGTGTGGAGAATGGGTTTGAAACTAGGTGCTGTGCAAGAGTCAGGGACATCTTAGTAGGGGATAGGGAAGCCAGAAGAGGAACTACGCTGTGTGAACATTAATGAGCTGAGGGATGCAAGTAGGAGTTCGAATCTGTAGACTTCTGTCACCATCACTGTAAATTGTTCTAGGAACCAAACCTGGAGAGAGATGGCAAGTTGTGGATATGTGCACAAATGACAGAAAAAAGGAAGAGGAAGCGACTGAAATACAATATCCCAGGCCTCATTTATGCTTTTGGACTCCCCGGGCCATTGCTGCTGACTGAGTACATCTATTGTGCATACAGTATCTTCACTCGGTAAAATGACCTCCATTTGAGTTATTTCAGGAGCAGTGGTATGGTTCAAGGTGGCTTCAGGCAATGCTCCACTAAGTCTTTTGGGAGCCATGTTCTTCCAGTTTCATCTCAGAGCCTTTAGTGGTGTATTTGGGCAGGAGAGGTTTTGCACACAGAGCGACACGACATCCGTGTTTGGTGTCGAAGGGGCTTTGTGAAGCTTGATGAAAGTCATCATTAAAGTTGTATAATGCCTCTTGACTGCCAACGACAATAACTTATGACATCTGTCTCAGTGTTTCATGTTGGCTGTCACAAGCAGTTAAGTGCCAGTTCTTGCAGTAATCACTGTGAAGATGGATTACGAGGGATTTTGGAAGCCACTCCTACATTGTTTGCTGTCATATGGCAGGACGATTTAAATATTATGAATAGAAAGGTAACACTGTCAGCTTAGCAAGACACTAGCAGAGTGTGCAAATACATTTCTGAACAGGCTATTTTCACACATTTTCATAGGCATAGACATGTAATTTGAACATTCATGGTTTGTTAAATATTGCTTTCTAAGGAAAGAGAAAAAATACCGACAACTGAGTAGTTAACATATACAAAATGAGCAGAAGGCTTCAGTGGTTAATATACATATTAAAAAAAGTTACAAAAAATTAATGTCAACTCTGAAATATTACACATGGACTATTATTTATGTTACTTCTTCAATAAATGCTTCTCTCAAGTTCACCTTGATTCTAAAGAAAGCTAGGCAGTCACAGATGAAAGGCTTGGGTAGGGAGTGAAAAACATACCCAGAAACAGGAGTAACATACCCAGACTGTACTATGGGGAAAGGTAAATCTATTTACAGTGACAATGTCTTGGGAAATAGAAGGGGAAGTGAGCCAGGGGAAGAAAGACTTTAGGAAAGATTTCACCAATGTACAAGGCAAACAAACAAAACAAAGAACAAGGAATTAAGAGAACTTCAAAGTCTTTTGGTTGATTTTTAAAAAGAATTTCATTAACAGATTGTGGACTGAAGGACATAAAAAAAGTGCATGATGAAGCCAATTACAGCATGGGTAGTAATAAAATTAGCTTATACTCTGTTGATAATATTAATCAAGCAGAGTCTAGAGGGTTGTATAGTAGTAATATGGCAGTGTATCAGTGAGAATATTCTGAGCTTTAAAAAAAGACAGAATTCAAATGCAGATGAAGCACATGAGAGCCATTTAGTAAAATTATTGGCACTATATGAAGAAAATGCCTAATGCTCACTGACTGAAATACAAATCATTTACCCTCCCCTAAAAATAATTAAAGACTGTCACATCCATGAAGACAAATGGTACAAAGAGATGCTGTCAGGGTTATGGTCTGAAAAAGCAGCATAGCTGTGTTTTTCTCTCAGAGTCTGCAGCTTCTCAACCCTCTCGCACTCCATACTGACTTCACAGGCCAATATGTCTCATTTTAGCACCTTTCTGATGTGTTTCTGCAAGTGGTGTGGATATAGTAGAGCTGTCTTCTCCTGTTGGTCACACATCTTAACCCTTGCGGCTTAGTAAATTAGGGGGTTGAGAATGGCTGTATGCGATTTCACTATGTTGCACAGATAAAAACCGGGACAATCACAACTTCTTCCATTTCCAATCTTGGAATTAAATGGTACCAGCTCTTCTGTGAAGCTCCTATGCGAGACGTGACTCTCTAGCATTTTGGCAGATGTCTTATTCCGAATCTATCAGCGAGTAATATCCCAGAGCAACTACAGTATATCTGATAACTGACGGTGCACAACCCCTCACTTCCTCCTCCATTTCCTGAGAGGAAACCTTCAGAGGGAGTATTGCAGAGCTGATAAAACTCAGACAACCTTTTATTTGCCCGGTAAAAGATTACCAGACCAAAGAAACATTGTATAAATGGATGACTTTCTGTGGCACTGCAGCAGATGTGAACTTTCTTTGCTCACCTGGAAAGGAGACTTTGCATTGTTTTTTCAGGCAGTGCACGCTACAGTGAAAATAATGAGATGTGATGCATCCCACTGCCACATTTTCATGGCCAGCAGCATACTTTTTACACTCCTGATAGTACCATAGCCAAGTGTAAAATTCAAACACAAGCAACTACAAACAGAGACATCTATTGTACACCATGCTTTGTACATGATACAGTTTGAACATTAGCAGATTTAATATGTATCCACTCGAGTCGTCATTGCTGGCTGCTGCTGTTAACTATTCTTTGAGGGAGAGAGAAAGGTCTCTTGCAGAATAGATGACAGCGGTCTGTGTGCACAGTGCACAGGAAGCAATTTTAGATGAAAACCCACACAGGGCAAGGCGTTTTCTTTTTCTGTGTGCTACATTTCCCTTTGACATCTTAAAAGCCATTAGTTCAGCAATGCACACCAATGCTTTACACAATAGGACTTGGAATGCTGCCTTTTAGACATTATATGGGGGCAAACAACGGGGTACATGCATAGGGGAATGCACAGAAAAGACTGAAATAAATATAAAAAGAATTCAGAGTGAAATGACTAAGGAAAAAAAAATCTTTAGAAACACAAAAAGCCTTGAGATTTGTCGTATCCAGCCAAATCCATTATCTTTTACAAAGAAGAACATCGTAGGACAATAAACCATTTTTTTTTATCCATCTTACTTCTTGGCAACTTTTACATGCAGACTTTTAATGCAAAGACTATGATTTGTAACATCTATGTGTAACATTCTTCCTATACCTTTGTGTGTTTTCCGAATAATAATAAAATCAATGAATGAAAAATAATTCTAAACATAACATAACCACTAAGAGCAGTGGAGAAACTTTTACTTTTGAGAATCTTCTGACCTATGACACATTAAAAATGAGCACACTCAGAGATCAGACGTGGGGACATATCGGTGTTGGCAACAATGAGTATTCAGCACTATTTAAAACATACTTAAATCTTGAACCACTCTCATTCGTTGAAATGAATAATTTTCATTTATCTTCCCTTTTTTCTGAACGTGTGTTCCCTCCTGCCTCTTTGTTGTGTGGTTATAAAAGGATGCCCCAGATAGGGATTATTAACATTAATAACATTTGTTTTTCCATTTACTGATACTGAGTGAATCATCACAACAAATGAAAACCAGGAAAGAACTTTGTTTTCTAAAGGGTTAAATTGTTTAAACAGTTATGTAATATCAATTTCTGATGTCAAAATCAACCAGAGCAGCTTTATTAGTTTCATCCTGCTCAAGAAAGCCAACAAACAATATTTACATCAAATATGGACAAATCCTATAATAATTTTGCGTTATCATTTTTGGTGGTGGACATCAATCAGCTACCTGCATAAAATTGTATATGTATGCCTTACACTGGCTAAACAAGCTCTGAACAGTCAGAGAATCTGAAAAAATCATTTGGCACTGCGGTTTTACAGTGGAGTCTCCATGAATAGCTCTTTTTCTAATTCTGATGACCTGCTGATCTGAAATCAGGGAATTTCGAGGCTACATCAGTTCTTTGGACTATTTGTGTTACTTGAGCCATTCTTAAGTAGTTTTGCTGCAGCATTGTCCTGCCGAGGAAGACTGATGAGTAACGTTGCCAAGTAATGTCCATGTAAATGCCACAAAGCAAGATTTTTTTTAAAAGCCAAGATAATCAATGTTCATCATCATTTGTAAATAATTTTAATGCTGTGATAATTTCTCGTATTTTTTGTACTTCTCTGTACTACTTTTTCTGTCACTTTATTGTTACTAATTGCTAAGATACAATGCCCATAGATCAAAAGAAACACTTTAAATAAGCTAAATTAGTGTGGAAGTCACAGTATTGTATTGCCTATTATAAGGGTGTTCCAAAAGTTTACTGAAAAGTCTTCTGTGGATCCAAAACATCACAGTGAGATTACTAATGGAGACTAAAAGGAAAATTCATATTTCTCTCATTTAAGCTTCTCTTTACTGGATTCCTGTTACATCCAGAATTGAAATTAAAACCCTTCTGCTCACATACAAGAATAATCAGGTGCCATCATATCTTAAAGACCTTATAGTACCATCTTATTCCGACAGAGCTAAGTCTTCAGCTATCAGGCCCCTCCCTTGTGGACCCAGTTCCCAGTTTGGATTCAGGAAACAGACTCTCTCTACTTTTAAGATTAAATATAAAAATTGCATTTTAGATAATGATTACACTCAGGGCTAGATCAGGGGACCCTGAACCATTCCTTAGTTAGACTGCTATAGGCTCAAGCTTGTAGAGGACTTCACATAATGAACAGTGCATATATTTTACCTTTCTTTTTTTACTCCTCATGTGATTGTATCTCACTATTGTGTGTCATTAACTTTTGTGTTTTCTCTCACATAGTGTGCCCTTGTGTCTGTGATCTCTTTTTTTAATCTTCTCGTTCCTCTCATCCTGCAACTGGTTGCAGCAGATGGCTACTATTCCCTGATCATGGACATGCTGGAGGTCTCTTGATGTTAAAAGGGTGTTTTTTTTTTTTCCCACCATTGGCAAGTGCTTGCTCAAAGAGGATCTGTAAGCAAGCACTTGTGAGCTCTGATTGCTAGGCTCTACCTTCACTATATAATCACCTTGAGGTTGTTGTGAACTGGTGCTGCATAAATAAAATTGATTTGAACACTGTTTCTGAACAGATGCGTAAGAAGCATCCTAAAAGCATCCTAAAAAAAGAAACTAAATCTAATTAAAGGATATCCAAAGGATTGAGTAAACTTATAGCCATATAAAATCATTCCCACACATACCCAGAGAGCGGGAGAGAGAAAGATTTTTGGCTTAGTAATTTATTTGAATTTAGGATATGCTCAACTGAGCATTCAGCAGTGTTTTGACCAGGCTGCATCATTTGATCAACACTTAATGGCACTTAACACAATCGCTTCAAGACTGCCCTGCTTATTAAAAGTGGAACAGATGTTTTACAAAAAGTGATCTTGCAGTTTTAATTAGTCACTGACACTAAAATGCATTAGTACTAACAAACGAGGCCATTTGAAATATAGCATGTAGAAAATGTAAGAAGAATCCATGGAATTATTAAGGAATAGGAAATAAAAGAAAACCACCACTGGAGGTTGTTAAAAGACTAAAATTGTGGGTGCTGTCACAAACAGTGATTTGACCATATACTCAGTCTGTCATCCGTGGTTTGAGCTGCAGTTAAGAAGATTCATAGCCAAATCTACACCACTGAAACATCTGGTGGTTTATCTATGGAATGGGGCCCATGCTGTGGGTGTGAAGAGCATCTCTAGGAAGGAAACAATCACCATCTCTCTCCCCATACGACCCTGTTTAACAGCACCATATTGCACTGGCAGTAATTCATTCAAACAGGTGTGCTCATGAGCCCAGTTTGAAACTCAAGAGTACAGATGGCTGCAGCTGAAAGAATAAAAAACAAGTATCATTAACTGCAGGATTGGAAACCTATAGCTCAATGAAATCAATTCCAGAAGCCCATGACACCACTAGGTGCCATACACTCAACACTATCAATTTACAGTTGAGAAATATTGACCGGCCTTATGCTTGACACTGAGACTTTATTCTAACCACAACGAATTCTGAGGGGATTTTCCAATAGATGTCTGCTGAGGCTATAATGCCAGTCCATCTACAGCAGCACACTCCAGCTCCCCTGAAAGCAATTCTCAATGCCATACACAACTCCATTCTATGACTGATCCCCATTTTCACTGGTGCGGGAGTGTCTGCATCATACACACACATGTGCACACGCAAACAATGGGAGCACAGAACTGATTGCCTTTTGTCCACCCCTGAAAGGCTGGCCACCTGGACCCTGCTCACCTTCAATAGGATTCATTATGGTGGCTGTGCACCCATACAGCTGCTGCTTAACACTAAAGACATGGATCTGTCTTTCAGCTTCCACTGCTGGCTCTCCTCTGCTCATACAGCTCCAAACCCTTCACCTTGTGTTGGCCTGTCATGCCACAAAAGGCCCCGGTATTCTTTCCAAGCACTAACTGCCTTGCCTCTTGTCTCTGCTTCTGCCCCCAAGGCCACATCTTCAAGTAACATCACAACAATAGCCATCTCTCCTCGTCTAAAGATCCTTAGCTTGGTGTCTGTAAATTATATATGGCTGATATTAGCCGTCCCCCTTTAACAGTGACATGTGAAATGAATCCCTTGGTAGAGATTACTGTGGCATGTAACAGCTCTCAAGCAGCTTGGTTTAGAGGGTTTAACAAGGTCAAATGAGTGTGCTGGGATGGTTAGGGAATGAGGTGAACAGGGTTGCCATGGGAAGCAAAAGCGAAGGGTATGTGCTTGAGTTTTGTTGTCCGAATTTGTAAAAGCATGATGATGCATCATGAGCCTTTATAAACTCATAAACACTCCACCACAGGCAGTAAAGTCAGAGCGACAGGGGAACAACAGTAAATGCAGCATAACAGACTCTGGGTTGTTGGCTGTCCTCATGTAAAAGCAAGCATAATAGAAAGCTTTTAATAGGAAATGTCCCCACTTAAATATTAATCTACCAAAGCATAGCATTAACCAGATCTGGTAATGACTCAAAAATGGTCATGCCGAAGTCACATCATGAACAGGACAAAAGCTGCAAAGCCCCTCCCATGAGTTCACTCAGGTCAGTCACTCCACTCGGTTGATGTTTTGGTCATTGTCACTGAGTACACCCCCCCACTCACCCACACACACACACACACCCGCGCTTCCGGGGATTATAAAACTTAAATCTGAGTGACAGAAGAGAAATGCAGATTTGAATTTGCATTTTCTGATGTGGTGTAAATAGAGACATACCTCGGCTCTCCTCCACAGTTTCACTCTTTCCTTGTTACTCTGTCTCTCTTTTCTTGTGCACACGTTACCCAAACAGATAGAAAGAAGCTTTGTCTTTTTTTCTTTTTTTCTCTTTTTTTACAGTTTCTTTAAACAAATCCCTAGGACACCCTAAAATATTAAGAGTGTTTTCACAGGCCTTTCTAAGAAAACCATGCTTTTCACAGGCTTACTCAGACTAGCCTAAAGGAGGGATAAGGATGAAATAAATTAGTTTCCCCTTGTCGTCACACTGTCACTTCCTTTAAAATAAAGCTCATATTATTATTCATGAGTACACATTCACTTTTTGTATGTTATTTAAGCTAAGCTTTGAAATGTCTCCAAATATAAAATAATAATAATAAAGTAAATCTACTGTTTATATTTCTTAAAACATAGAAGTAAAAGCACCATATTCTAAAGACTGTGGGTCCACTGAAATAATCCCCTAACATGGGGCAGATGCCAAGTTAAGATCAACTGTAAAGCAGCGTAATAGCAAAAAAAAAAGCCAAAAAAACAAACATTGCTGGTCTGAGTGTTTTCCACTATGTGTGTATTGTTCTCTGGAGTAAAGTCAAATTGATATTGTCTGTGTGAGTGTGCGTGTGCGTGTGCGTGTGTGTGTGTGTGTGTGTGTGTGTGTGTGTGTGTGTGTGTGTGTGTGTGTTTGATGGGGACTGTGATTGTATTTTCCTTTCTCCTGTCCCCTCAGGAGGTGACATGGTTGGTATTGTAATTCCACTCTCATTTCCTACGTTGCAGCGGCGACTGCAGACTTGTCACTCAGGAGGTGCAGAGAATGGGCTTGTCAATCAGTCAAGGGCCCATTACCAGAGCAATGTCTGAAAAGGCTGCATTTGCCCTTCTCCTTGTTAGCATAACTACATTTTAACGCTTTGTCCATCCATGCACACCACGATTAGTGAAATGGACAACTTCAAGGAAATAATTGTGGGGGGGACGAGATGTTAGAACAGAGAGCGTGATGGGGGAAAAGAAGTACAAAAAGGGCTCACATTGTCTTTCTCAAAAGACAATAGTGTAGTGTAGAATTGTATTAAGATTTTGCCTGGTGATAAAATGATAACAACATGTATATGAAAAGAATTAAATGAATGGCTTGTCACATGGAACCATCTGAAAAGTTCGAAATGTGTGAAAAAAGACAGTCTCTTAAATAAAACTTGGTAACTTGACAGCTAATTGGATGGACCACCTGTCTATTGTTGTCTATCTCAGGCAACTTTAATTAATCAGATTAATAAACCTTATGACCATATGATGATTACTTGTTGTTTCTAGAGTATTTATAAGTAGAATGGGAGGCAGAGCCTTCAGTTTTCAGGCCCCTCTTCTATGGAACCAGCTTCCAGTTTGGATTCAGGAGACAGACACTATCTCTACTTTTAAGATTAGGCTTAAAATTTCCTTGTTGCTAAAGAATATAGTTAGGGCTGGGTCAGGTGATCCTGAATCCTCCTTTAGTTATGCTGCAATAGGTGTAGGCTGCTGGGGGATTCCCATGATGCACTGAGTGTTTCTTCTTCAGTCATCTTTCTCACTCACTATGTGTTAATAGATCTATCTGCACTGAATCATACTTGTTATTAATGTCCCGCTCTCTTCCACAGCATGTCTTTTATCCTGTCTTCTTTCGCTCACCCCAACCCGTCAAGGTAGATGGCCATTCCTCCTCAAGCCTGGTTCTGCCGGAGGTTTCTTCCTGTTAAAAGCAAGTTTTTCCTTCCCACTGTCGCCAAAGTACGTGCTCATAGAGGGTCATATGATTGTTGGGTTTTTCTGTATATGCATTATTGTAAAGGGTCTACCTTACAATGTAAAGTGCATTGAGGCGACTGTTGTTGTGAATTGGTGCTGTATACATAAAATTGAATTGAAAAACACAACTACAAGTTGAAACTGAGCAAATTTTTAAAGGTCAGGGGTTCTCACTGTTTAGACAACCAGCTAGGTCTTATGATTCTTATCTAACCAATCTCAAGAAAATTCAGTTGTCTCACAAGATACATGGACTGGTTCCTATATAACATTTTTCTACTTTACTTGAGCATTTTCTTACCACACTCCACACTTACCCATTCACGCAAATGCTTTTCTTTCTATCTCCAAGTATTGTTTAACCCAACATTCACACAGTAACACTCCAAAGGGTGCTTCCTGGGCAACTCAGGGCTCTCTATCTTGTTCAAATACTTCAACATGCAGACTACAGGAGCCAGGGATTGAACCATCAACCTCCCAAGTACGTTAACACAGCCTTAGCCACAGCTGCCCAAGGTAAGAATCACTGTGCAAAGTGTAAGACAATAATGGACTATTCCCAGAAGACATATAAACAGCATAAAAATAATGCAAGATGAAAGTGGAAAGACAGAAAATTACATAACACTAGAGAATATTACTTTCAAGCAGAAAAAGCAGTAAGGAAAAATTGAGTGGCATGACCAAGGTACAGTGTGTGACAGGTAAAGTGGGAGATGGTAAGGTGTCTGTGCGCTCTAAACAAAACAGAAATCAAACTTGGATACCGTCCATCAAACAGTTATTAACAAGTGTGACATGCAAAGCAAAACCACCCCATGCACAACATGGCACAAAGCTAAATTCAAAACCTAGCTGTGAAAAATATGATCTTAGATATAATAGAGACCTTAATCTGTTGGTGCCCTTTTCTGTTCTCAATGGATTTTGTTTGCATTTGTGTTGCTTAAAAAACTGCTATTATCCTGTCTGGAAACCCATTAAGTGACACGATGCCCTAAATTAGTCATATACAACAGTATGTCATTAAACAACCAAAATCAGTTAAATGGTGGGTGTTTACAATTCATGACATAAACTAGTGTGAGCCCTGGGGAAAGTGATTGTTTAGCATTGAAAGATGGTGAACAGTTTAAACAGTTATTTTAATGGCATTGTTATGCAAAATAAGACAAAATGACACTTTTTTTTTAGCACTAACTGCCAGACTGCTTGTTGAACAAAGCACACCAGTGTTAATTGCTCAAAAGGCCCAACAATTATGACTTCAGCGCTGTAATGAAAGCAAGATGAATGTTGTTTCTGTGTGTGCTGGACTGAATGAGGCCACATGCTGTGAAGTCCCAGTTTGTTTGCTATACTGTAAAGTACAAACAAGCCAGTGTTGAGATGGAAAGAAGAAGAAAAAAAAAATCAGGTATCAAGTGTGTATCTTCCAGGATCTTAGCGGACAAGATAAAAACTAGCCTTTTTGAGGAGAAGCCTCAGGAGCCATTAGGTTGAAGAGCTGCAAAACACTTAACCCTTTCATCTGCTGGATCTCATTCATCGCCTCCATCCATTTTTGTATTCAGCTCCCATCCGTGGTTCCCTCCCTTCACATCATCTCTCCCTGGAGGGTTCGTCCCTCCTCTATTTCTCCTTTGTATGCTCTTTTCTTCTCTATTTCATTTTTCTCTCTTGTTCAATTTGTCACTGTAGCTCTGTCTTTCTATCGCCCCTTCTCTGCTGTTTCTAGCTCTCAGAGCAGCAGGCTCCATTGGGGACCAGTTATCGATTGAACTGAGTCAGCTATGTCCACTTTAATTCATTAAACTCCCGCTGTCAATGCTCATTGGACAATTCCAATAATGTAAAGGAACGAGGTAGAACCTATGCATAGGGGTTATGCATAAGGATCAAATGAAAGCAATGACGGCATACATATAGAGCAAAAAGCTCATTGGTGGAATTAAAATAAAATAAATATGTTGAGGCCTGGAAAGCAGATCGAACAACATTTGTTTTATGACTTAAGGGCATAACAATAACTCAACTGAAAAAAAGCATATGACAATTTTACATGCATCTCTCTGTTTGCACACATGAATTACAATTCGCGACTATGTCATACAGATGAAAACAATATATTCTTTGGTGTTGAAATTTAGTTGAAAATTTGTTGAGTGTATTATTATGCAAAAATGTCAGTGTTTTATGGGAGAGTTTTAGCTGGATAGGCAAATCAAAAAGTAAGACGAAGAAACAGAAGTATAAAAAAAAACAACATAAAGAGCACAGCAAAGCTAATCTGAGTGGATTTATCTTCAATCAGGATGATGCTCTGTTTTATCTCTTTCTTGCTTAAAAGGGCGAGTGGTATCAAAACCACTCTGATCCCTCTCACAAGCTGCTCTTCCTGCTGTGTGAAAAAAGAATCTCAAGAAAATAGAAACAGAGCTGCCTCCATGCAATCACATTACACACTTGTCAGCTTAAAAGGTCAACATATTAGTTTAGAGCAACTTGAAAGCTGCATTTTTAAGTCATCATGCTGACGCGCCACTCTTGTTTTCAATCTTGTGAAAACAAACCAAAAAAAAAAAAAATGGACATGTTTTGCATTTTCTAGGAGTATCTGATGGTATTTACTATATTCCATTGTGTTTTGTCAAGGCAGCGCCAGTGGGAAAAAACCAACAACAAAAACACCAAACTGAGAACCATTCTAGCTTTCATGCAGATGTTTAACAGGCATTTTGACACAGGATGTTTCAGTGAGTAGAGTGTGACAGCAGCAATCCAAAGAGGGCATCACAGCAAGGCCTCATCCCTACTACTTCAACACTCCAGATCGATAGGAGAAGCAGCCACAGTACGTGTGAACATTATGTATGACTCTACTTCCATCTGCATTGGTCAATACGAGGCAGCATTCATCTTTCTCCATTACTCTCCACAGATGAGTCTCCTTTGCCTGAAGTGCCACCTCTGGAGGCGACACATCTTGCTACACTCGATGCCTGACTAATATAAGCCCCGTGCTGTGTTTCACTGCATCGGCAATCTCACTGTTCTCTCCCAATCCACATTATCAGTGGGTTCTGTGCTTGACATGTGAGAATGTGAAAGCTCTCTTGTATTCACACTGCCCACCCTTGCAGCTCTTGTGTGGACAGTAATGGCATTACAATGCAGGGAAGGATTTCACTGCTGGCTATGTCTGCCAGCTACTTAATTTACCATTTATAGATTTACTTTTGAAGTAATTTAATATCTAGAACACGTCCAGTAGTGTGGCTTTATATCTTTATAAAATGTAGACATGGGTTTTATAAACCCAACATAGTTCTGTGTACACTAACATTAATACACACCTACGAATGATTTGTGCCTCCACCTCCCTCTGTATACTTTGTACGCATGTGGCTGAAGATCTGTGAATGTGTGTGTTCAGCTACCCTGGAGGATGAAGCAGTGGTATTCAGCAACCCTTATTAAAATGCCAGTCTGGCCTAACAGAGTTAGGGAAGGCACAGGCGGCTGTCCTTGATTTTTCCCATCACGCTTCAACCCCATACACACATTCACATGCACTAAACTTTCACATCTATGCACTCACACACAACTCCCCCAGCATTCACTTTACAGAAGGCCAAGACCTGATGAACTCTGTTGTCTTCTCTGTGTGCCCACTTCTGTCTCTCTATTGCTCTCTTTGTCATTGTCTCCCCCTCAGTACAAAACAAGAAGGTGAAAAGCTTGCCAAAGGGAATTAATGGGCCTGTTAGATGCATTATATATAGTCTGCTGTGATTCCAACATACTTAATTTATATGATAAATGATTAATTCAATATACATTCATCACTGGTACCCCTTATCTGTCAAATCAGTGGCTTACTTTACATCTACACTAGTTTATGAAAAATCTAAATAAGCAACTGCACGCTCACATAAAGATAGCTGAAATTTTCATTAACAGTTTTTATTCATAGATGCGTGCTAAGAACTCCTTTAAGGGGAGATACTTTTATTAAATGAAACAAAGACATGCATTCATTTGAGATATTTTCTATAAAGCTTTAGTGATGAGCGTGTTGGCAATCCCTTTTTTCAATCATTTATATTATAGTTATCTTTGTAACATATATAAATGCAAACAAGTGAAGTGTAACTAGGTAACTTCCTCCATGCCATCAATTTCCATTTCAACAAATGACCTCTGATCCCAATCAATTAAAATAAGAATGAAGATATAACGGGTGACTTGGCCTATATACATATTTATATAAGTTAAGCCAGAGAGTGGTACATTGTCTGGATTCATATTTTCTGGAAAAAAAAATGTTTTCCCAGTCTGGTATTTAGTTTTTTCCTCAGGGACGGTTTGCTTTTGGACTGTCTCTGTAAAGAAGTCACAGATACTAAAATTGTCTTGGCTGTACCTTAATTCTCAACAGCAGCTAAGATAACTGCTTTTTATCACATGTACAAAATTAAAATGTGTCAAAGAAATGAAGCGCAAATTGTCAACTAAAATAAACAAATACATACACACACAAAATAAATAAATAAATAAAACACCTAGTTTACATGACAAATGCAATAAGTGGTAGTGCAGTGCAAATGCCCGAGCAAAGACAAAACATACAGTAACCCTTTGACACTTGTTCTGCATTACATCCTGGCAGTCGATCTCTATTTGTCAATTTACTCACACAAAAAGGGACAAGACCCTTTAAAGCACCACCTCCTTTCACACAGAGCTCACCTTCATAGCCTAATGAACATATTGAAATTCAATCAATTTTAATTTGCCTTCATATTAGGACAAGGGGTAAAAATGAGAGAATTTACTACAAAGAAAATTGAAAAGAAAGGCCCCCTGTTGGCTTCATGAATGTTCTCTATAAAACGAACAGGAAAGAAAGAAAAACAATTAGAGCTTTGGAGCTATAATCTCTATCTTAATGGATGGAGAGGTACTTAAATGGGAGTCTTAGCTTATCTTTCTTACTCAGTTCCTAAAGACAAAGAGGGAGAAAGTCTAAGTGACGGGGAGAGAGAGAGAGAGAATCTAAAAGTAGACAGCAGGATTTTGATGGTGGTGACATTTTTATTTTACTCTATTCATATATTTATTTATTTGTTTTTCCCCACAGGGTTATATTTTTTTGAAAGGATGCTCTCTAAGGAAAAACAAGGATTCTACAACAGACAGAATTTGACAGGAAACTGCCTAAAACACTTTAACCGCCCGATACAAAACGTGACTTTAATTTGTGTGTGTGTATTTTTTTTCTTTTCTCCTGTGGTTGTCATTCTTCCACTACATGTTGTCTGCATCTCTTTACAAGCCAAACAAATCCAAACCACCCTTCACCAGAAGGATCCAGGTTTAAAAGTTCAATTTAACCCAGGAATACACTACATACCTGATAATTACATATGTACAGTAGTCATTACTAAGTAAATTCAGCAACTTATTTTATTAGTGTGGAATTGCAAGCATTGCAAGCCCCAACGTATCGATGATGCTGAGGCTGCTGCCTACTTAGAAAAACCTTAAAAGTTTTTTTTAAACATCATTTGCAACATTACAATAACAATAAAACTTAACTTAAATTGTTCACATATAAGCTAAAAATAATAACTAATAAGCAAGTAACTAATAACAAGTAAACAATAATTAGCTTTTCATTTATTAAAATAAAAATAAATCAACTATCAACTTATCCTTTATTTATTGTTTATAAAAATGCTTTGTAAACACGAGCATAAAACATACACAGGTTTCCGATATAGTAGCATCGTTCTAATTAACAACTGGCCTAGTAATTTTTCATTCTACAGCTCTGTCATTCAAGCTCCCTATTCCTCCAACACAAGCCATGGGCTTACCCTGGAAGGATATAAGACATTTTTTAGCACTCCACTTTACTTCTACATGGTAGCACCTCTCAATAGTATCCCTGCAAGGAATGCAAGTGGTACAAGTAATTGTTAAACCAGAGAGGATATCAAGCTTAATCCGCAGAGAGGCTGGGCTGCAGGTAGTAGTCTGTCACCTGCTATAAGGCAGGCTTTGTCACTGGGGAGTGTCAACATGAATCCTCACCTGTGAGTCACATCCATCATGTGTAACTATCAGCCAGAGTCAGTGTCTCACCTTCTCCTGTTGCCATCTTTCTCTCCTGCCTTACTGCTTTTTGGAAGCTGGGAAGCGAAACCAGGTGCAGGTAAGATGCATACAGTCTTGCAGGAGATTTCTCATAAAAACGAGGGTTTGCTGAAGCATACTGATGTGTAGTAGCTTATTGCCATGATCTAGTCATTCAGCATATTTATCTGCACCATACATCTATCATGCTACTTTTTGCAAAAACTGAGTAAAAGGGCAGAGCAACTCCACAGTGGAAATGGATATAGTAATAACTTGATTTCAAGAAAGTTGTGAAATGACAAATTAGATGTGAAAATTTTTTTAAATGTCCATTTGAAGTAGAAAGCATAAGATTATAATTTCATTACATAGTATTGCATGTTACAGTACACTGAAGACATCAAATGCAAATAAATGGTAGCTACTTACTGTGTATTGTGCAATAGAACTATTAAATACAATACTCAATACGACAATTAATACTCTCTTGTGCCTTTAAAACCAATTACTTCCTGAAGCTGTCATTTTTTCCCCCTCTTCAGTAGAAATGTAGCTCAGTTTCTGTGGCAACTCAATTTTAAAGCAGCAGTGCCCATTGCCAGACGTTGCAGAATAAATGAAGATTATGTAAGTCTGATGTCCAGAAATTATTGCAAATTGAAGACTGGTGGGTAGAAAACATACTAAACAAAGCAAGACAGAAAAATAGAAGAAACATCAAATTATTCTGATGACACACAATAAAAACAAAGTGGAAACCACTATACATGTGTCATAAAAAAACAAAAACACTGTTTTTACTCACTATGGACCCATATTTGATTTATATTGGTGAGGGGTGTACCCTGATGACACCAAACTCCTCCTATACCCCATCCTTCTTCTCTTCCCTCGCCATCCCTTCTTTTTGTAGGAGTGAAGCAGTCCTCCCACACATCACACAGCCCTCCCTCTCTTGCCCTGTTTGCTCCTCACCCACTGGTAAACATTTCATCATTCCTCAAGGAGAGCCATAAAATACAGTGGATATCAGTGGATGATGTGGTTGGAATCCACCTGCGCATAATTTTCTATTTAAAGGTGGAGCCTGAATAAATTGGTGCATATTTAGGTATCAAAAAGAAGGAAAAAAAAACATTTTTTTGCAAGCCTTTAATTTTAAAAGTAATACTGAATGTTCCCTGAAGCGAAAGAGAACAAGAGTTAGTGAAAGAGGAGGAAAGAGAGAAAGGGAAATGCTCTGTGGTTCTCTTGTTGCCTAGATACAGGAAAAATGATGGTCATCTCATCTTACTGGTATCTAATGCTTAAATTGAAATGCAATTCCCTGCAGAAACTGCTCACACAAGCGTACTTATCTGCTTTAGTTGTGGGATTACCTTCACATTTGTATCAGGCCTACAAACCCTATTAAAGCTGGTATGACATCTTTAATAAAGTAATAAACCGTTGTGATACATACAGTATGCCTACAGTATCTTCATATACTATTTTTATAAGATGGTTATTGTTCATCAAAATAGAGTGCAAGATGCTTGTACAGATTAACACAACTTCCACAAACAAACAATCTAACCCCCCTCCCCAAGTCTCTCAATGGCACATATTTAGAGTGGGAGTCTTCTTGCATGCTGCTCTCACTCGTGTGTGAAGTGCTGATTTCTTGCTGCTGAGCCCAGAGGAGAAAGGAGCTCATTACAAACTCTGAAAGATTTACGAGCTATTACAGAATGACTCTAACTGTTCATTTACTTAGATGCTTTTATTTGTTTACTTCTGTATTAAAGCATGGATTAAGTGATTAAAACAAAAAATAATGAAGGTTGCCGTTTCTCTCTGTGGGGGAAAGAGGACCGCTGTGTACCTCTGTACCTCGGGTTGTAAGGGAGTGGGATGTGGAGCCAGCATGACAGCTTTATGGTAGAAGTAAAGCTTTACAGAGAAAGGGAAATCATGTGCTAAGCAGTTAAATTAGCATCTAAAGTGGCCAGTCTTAATTTTTCAGTGTCAGATGAAAATGTCGAGAGTGATGAAGTATGTGGAATCTCTGTGGAATTGACTTCTTACCTGACTTACTTTGAATTATATCTTGTTTGTTGGAAAGCTGGTCAGACATCTGTTTTGTAAGCGGAAACAAAATTGCACTGTAATTCGCTAAAAATTTGAATACTGATAAACTGCTTTGTGAGTGTCCACAGGGAAGTTGAGTTTTATGTGCTATAATTGTTTCTCACTGATATAGAAACCTGCTTCAAACAGGTCTTGTGGGATACCCAATCGAGGACTTGGGTTGATTGGGTATGTACAGTCTGAAGTCTGTGAGGACAGATTTAGTTGTGAGGAAAATTAGAAAGAACAAACAAACTGCACAGTTACTAAATATGTCCTTTTAGTTTTTAGCTTCTTATTTAAATATATTAACAATAACAAGAAGAAATAGAAGAAGTTTGACAGAAATCATTGTCCAATGACTAGTCCACTGTCTACTACCAGTTACTCTGACTAGTTTTATTAGAAGTAAATGTTTTGACCTGTATTCCACTTTGAGTCAGATCACAGCACTGCAAGATGACCAGATGCTATTTAAAAAAATTCTACCTCCATCCAAAGCCTACAAATATAGAACAAGTTTAATTATTTTGTCAACCTACATCTGGAAGCACTACAGAATGACTTCTAATAAGATTAAACATAAGATTTCAAATTATTCAGGCAAAACTGAATTGCAGTGATTAAATGTTAACAGTCACCCTAACAGCACTATGTTTCATGTTGTCTAGTAGCTTGATAAGCAGCCTACAATAAAAGTAAAAAAAAATAAAAAATCACAATTGTACGATGAGGGGAAAACAAAATCAGACAGGAATAAGTAAGCTGAAAAAGGTAGAAAATGAACAGAGAAAATGAAAAGCTGTAAGAAAGGAGAACGAGAGGGTAGAGAGAAATGTTATAACTCAGACCTGCTCTCTGGGGTACGGTCTGTAAATTACAGTGAGATGTGGACAGCTTGTCAATGTTGAGTCGTGGGCCAGAGCTTCCTGAGCTACACCACACGCTCTACACTCTGTTTTTTATAAGCCTGCCTGCATACCTTCCTGTCTGCATGTCTGTCTGTCTCTCTAATATCAGTATGTCACAACAAAATACAACAAAAGCATATGCGTATTTATTCATGCAGGTAACACCCACATATATCTACTGATGTAGGTAATTGGTTGGTCTGTCCAAATTCCAAGTGTTGCAAAGATTTTCCTGCCTCACAACTTGGTACAGTGACAAGCAGCTTGTGTAAGAATGGTTATGGTTCGTCAAGCTGTTACCTTAAATAGTCATCCACAGCCATAGTTAAATCAAATGTTTTAATATGCTTTAAAGTTTCCATAACTGGACTGTACAGACACATTCAAATGAGTGCATCTTCTTGAAAAAAATCAATTTTAAATCCAACGCTCAGTGTACGGGTTCAATGAGTGCCATTTTTTTCCATTCAGGCAGCTTACATTAAATCAATAGGATGACCTCAGCACAGACATTGTGTATCTACTGCAAATTAAAATGGATATTGGGCTTGGATCAGATATTGTTTATCAGCATTAGTCTTGTCAATATTTAAATGTATATTGAAATTGTGATATTATCCTCTGATTCAGTGAGTTTTCAAAACACCTATTTAAGAATAAAAACATGACAGTCCTTCAGGCTACAACTGATGAGAATATTGATTACTAAAATGTTTTATTTCAACTGAACTTTTATTTATTTATCTCTTTTGATCACCTACAAAAAACAACCAGGAGAGTCTGTGTATAAGAAGAGAATCTGTTCTTCATGGTCCCTGGCTTAAAGTTAGAATTTATATGTTTAATGGATGTAAAATAAATCATGCTTTGCAATGTAACCCATGCCAGTGAACACCTGAAGCAGACTAAAGGTATCTTTTTTTTTTTTTTTTTTTTTGGGGGGGGGGGG
>VURO01008847.1:36228-55462 GCA_015108175.1 Pelvicachromis taeniatus
ACAAAAAAAGATATATAAAAAAAAAACAAAAATAAAAATAAACAAAAAAAAAAAAAAACAAACAAAAAAAAAAAAAAAAAAAAAAAAAAATTTAAAAATAACAAAAAAAAAAAAAAAAAAAAAAATAAAAAATAATAAAAAATAAAAAAAATAAAAAATAAAAGAAAAAAAAAAATAAAAAAAAAAAAATCAGGAAACAGAATTCCTAAAAGAATAAACTTCAAAAACTAAAAACTTAAAAATAAATTTTGTATCCAACTAAGAAGTGAATGCCTTTATAACAGGATTAACCCTGAAGTTAGCTGCATAAGCTCAAATCCAGTTAAATGTACAGGCCACTAGTGAACAGCATTTACAGTACACTGACAATAGTATTTGGCTTATAATCAGTTTAATAACCTGAACAGAAAAATAAATGCACCATATAAAGAAACACTAAATAATAAACAGCCTCAAATCAAATTGACTTATAAGCCATTGAAGAGGTATATATACTGCTTAAAAAATAAATTAACACCTTTTTTTAATAAAAGTTGGGTTACTCCTGGTGCACGACAATGCCTTATATGGTGAAAATATGAAAGGAGTTCCTGGAGGACAAAGGAATTGATACCATTGACAGGCCTCTATTGTCTTATGATCTAAAAACTAATAGGACACGCCTGGGACATTATGTTTCGATCCAGCTAATGTGATTGTTGCATGAAGAAAAAATATATTGACCCAGCTGTATTCTTCAGTTGCTCATATCACACTGCATCAGACCACGTTAAGTCATGTCCCATCTACATTGTGCATTTAAATCTGCAATCAAAATTATTTCAGTCTGTCAAAATGAAAAATGAAAAAAAAATGTGTCTGTAACTCCAGCCATAATTTTGACCTGTGTAAGGTATGTCAACTAAACAACAACAAAAAAAGAAGTAACATTACAGAACAATGAAAGGAAACATAGATTTGATATATTTTGAAGAACTAAACTTCAAAATAACTTCTTAAAAAGAAGATCAAGAAATAAACTCAGTTTATATTGGCATAGGTGGAAATCAACATTGATACTTGCTTCACTTGTTATTCTAGTGGATAGTAGTGGCACTACTAGAGGTGTCCTAATTACATCACCATATTTCTTTAAAAGAAACAAGCTTATGCCATGTTAGGGTCTCTCTCTTTTAGACGTTGCAAATGACTTTAACCCAGCAGAGGTGTACGCTTCAAGTTTCTGAAGGCAGGTGTGGTCCTGCATAACATGCATTACACAGATCACACACGCCTTAAGTAGATCAGTTCATTCTGGAAAGCCCACCGTTAACTGCAGCAAGGGAACTGTTTAGCGTTCAAGTGTCTACTTGTGGGTATTAACCAAACCTCATACGGAAAGTAGGCCATGCAAATGATGCCGAGCAGGCCTCTGGAAAGAGAAGGCTATAGAAAGACACAGATAGAACCAAAAACCCACACAGAAAAAATGGGCCACACTAAACCACTTAAAAATAAAATAAAATAAAATAAGAAAAAACACACTAAAAATATTCCTCAAAGAGAAGATACAAAGCCAATGAAATACACAGTCAAAGAACAAGAAATGTGGGAGAAAAAAAAACTGTAAACTGGAGCAGACTCAGAATAAACAGATTTATGCTCACTGCTCAAGGAGTGTAATGGTTAAGCCTGCAGACTGCAGTGTAGTGGTGACTCACTACATACACCAGTTAGAGCACAGAGCCTTGAAAGCTCCAAGATCTCAGGCCCACACAGTCTTGGAGTAACCTGGGATTACCGATGAGGGTAAGGAGCTAGAGGCTCACCAAGCTGTTACACAAACCACAAAAAGCTAACAACAACTGTGTTTTGCACATTTTTCCTAAAGAGGGATCACCCTATCCACTGGTTTCCCAAAGACGAAGCTACGCAACACCCAGAATACAGCATAATATTTCTAAATTAAACAAGTTAAACTACACTGCTGAAAATGTTTATATCGGTAATAAACCTTTACATTTCTGCTTTAAATTTAAAGAAAGATTGTGCCATCTAGAATAAGCTCCAGGATTTTAAATCTAATCTGAAAAGCAAGTTCATAGCAAAATGCCAGCTAAAGCCTCATCTAATATGGTGACTAAGGTTTGACATTTGAAGCGTTATTATGAGGAGGCCATAAAAGTAAAGGGGAATTTTAGCATCTAGAATTCAAAGGACAGCTTTACATCAACACGTTCATAGTCTGCATATAAACAATCTCCTCTAATTTCAAATAACTTTTAGGAAATGAAGAATAGCAAATGATGTATCTAGCTGTATGTACTCAGTAGTTAATATGGTCCTCATATGCTTGTATGCATTAAAACATTGGGGCATGGGGGATCCTCCCCCAGATTTGGATCATGGCATCATTGGCTCAAACGTAGTTGAAACCTGGTGGCTTCAGAAATAATGTCTTTTTGGGCATTGTTTTTTTTTTTTGTTTTGTTTTTTTTTCTTTTCTTTTTCAGTTGTTTTCAGTCCAGTCCTTATACCTGACCATGAATTGTAATTTTAGGGGCTTTATTATTTCCTGTCTGTTTCAAAAACACATAACTTCTTCCCGATGGTTTAGTTCATCTACAAAAACAGTTAACAATAATTTGACGGGTGTAAAATAATATATTTATGCCTGTAAAAACTTTTTCAAATATATTTGGATTTGTGTTAGTGTATACGGTGTTCACGAGAGAGGTGTCTATAGGTATACAGCCATTTATATAACACAGTGAAGGCTTGGTTTTGGAGTGTATTTCAATTTTGAATGTAGAAAAGAACCATCAGATTTTGCCCTCCTATGCAAGACCATGGCCATCACTCATCAGTTGGCCTCCCCAGAGCCTGCACCTCACTATTATTGTAAAAGAACAAAAGACAGCCAACATCCAAAGAAAAGCTTTGGAATAGCCTTAAACAAGTCTGAATAAAATTCATATTGCATGTTAGTGCACCTATTTCACATTTCCCTGCCTCTTTCCTTCTCTCTTGCTCTCAGTTTATATATATATATATATATTTGTGCGTATGCATGTCTGTCTATTAGAGACAGAAACCAAGAGAGAGGGGTTGTTTTGGGGAATGACGATTAAAGACATGAAGAGAGTGAGAAAGTAAAAACTGGCAAGTGGTGGAAGTGCCGCAGGGATGCAAGATGACCTTGATACACAAATAGTCCATCTTTAGTTGTGAAAAAAGGGAATTTGATGAAAATCCCTTAAGATATGTATCACCTTATAGTCCACTATTAGTACGGTAGCTCTGTTTTGGGTAATTTCCACCTTTAAATCAAATGTCTTTCATGTGTTTTCTTTTGAACCTGATGAAAATGTGGGAATAGAACTGACTATGACACATGTGCACTATTAAGAAAAACCTTATTAGCTTGAACTTGAATTGCTTTTAGGAGTACAGTACAGTGTATAGTAAGTTGTAAAGCAAAATGGAAAGAGTGTTAAAGAGATTCATGTCTCCTTCATGTCTTTGCAGTCACTGTATACTATATCTGGTTCTGCTTGTCATTTCAGCAAACAGATTTTTTTGCCATTTTGTCCAGCAGGCAAAGCTCAATAGTTGCATAGATATAGATATGATAATGTGTTCCACCTGTTTTAAAATTAATATTGAGCACAATTTTAAGATTTAATTTAGTCTCCACCAACTCCTGTGCTATGTACTTGCTTAACTGTTGTATAAAACTTCCATAAACTGGTAACTAGTCACCAGTTTAATGTGGACAAGTTGTGTACAATTGGAAGGCTAAGATTTGAAAAAGTAAATGATAATAGAAATTGTAATAAGAATAAAAACAACAATAACAACAACACAACCATCACCAATAATAATAATAATAATAATAATAATAATAATAATAATAATAATAATAATAATAAAGCCAAGAAGAAGAAGAGGACAGAAACCAGTAGTCTGCTGCTTAAAAACAGGATTATTTTCAGTTTTATCAAATCATAAAATCCAGTCAGTCAATTACTGATGTTTTGTTAATGAAGAATGTGGTAAATCAAAATGACCAAAATTTCTGTAAAAAATAAATAGTTTAAAGTTGTTTTAGGTTAATTAGATAAATCAATGTATGGATTTTGCTTTGTTGGTAAAAACAACAACAACAACAACAAAACATAACATAATTATACAGCTCATTATAAAACCAGCATAGTGTATAAGAATGTCAACAGCTAGTCTTGATCAGTATTCACAGCACAGTCATTTTGAATGGTCATTGCCACTAGTGGAATAACTGCCTCATTATTCTGGGCACAGAGCGAGTGGGCTGGGTTTCGTTGCCCAGCGTCATTAAAGTCAGCCTCTTTGGTTACAGTTACTGCCATAGTCAATTTTCCAACCAAGCTGGAGGGATGCATCCAGTGCTTCTCTGTGCCAGTGTTTACAGATTAGGGTTGTGATCTGCAAGCAGGAGGTGCATCGTTTGGGCCATTGTCCCAGTCATCCAGTGACCACCTGCATTGTGAGACACTACATACAATATATTGCTAAAGCTGTGCAGGCAATCTCTGCCACCTACAGCTGTCAGTTTGTATGGTCCTCTAGTGGTGACACAGGCAACAGCAGAGACAACCATAGTGTTGCCTAAGCTGCACTCTGCAGCACCATGTGTTTGCTTATCACCTCGGAACATACTGCCATTCGATGAAGCCAAAATATGGTAAAACAGACAGAGCAAGAGAGAGCAGGAGAAACTGACAGAGAAATTTAGATGCAGCAAAAAGAACAGACAGCTTATGAGGAAAAAAAAAAAGAAAAGCAAAGGAGGAAAGGAAGCATCAGAAGATTGGTAACTGCGTCATGGATGGGAGAGGGACTAATTAAGGAAGGCTGGATTAATTAGGCTTCCAGTCTGCCTGCCTCTCATACTCCCACCGAGCTTCATGCCAGCTCAGGCCCCAAACCAACTCCCGAAAGCAAGGCCTCGTATTGTTACACAGATTTCCCATTCATTCATGGGAATGTGTGTTTTCACTGTCAGTGAAGACCACCATGGGGCTTAAAAATATTCTGGATATTTGGTATATTACAGTAAGCACCTATGATAAATTTCAGACAAGACAACATATCTTAATTAAGCCCCCAGACACACACACCTAAGGACCAAAGGTCACTAAGAAAAAAAAAAAAAGTTCTCCCTGACTGATTGGCAAGTGGCTGCTGGAGGTAACTGGAAGTTGCTAGAAGAAATTGGAAAGAGGGTAGTGCACCAAAAACCTCCTCCTTGTGATTGCTTTGGCCACTAGGGGATTGAAACATTCAACTATAGTTTACATGGAAGAAATTGGAAATATAGAGCATTCGCCTTCAAAATAAAAGTTGTGCCTCACAACTGCAGGAAATAATGTTTTTTGTTGCTCTTTTCACACTTTCACTACTGTTTGGTGAAAGCATTTGGTGTGTGTTTGCATCAACGTCACCCTCCTCTAGGCAAATTCCAGGTAACACTGGCAATCTGTTAGTGACCAGAGTAACTGCAACGAAGTGTTCTGTGTACGACCGTATAACACCTTGTGATCAAGTTCACCTTGTAACTGCAAGCAATCTCTAGTAACCATTTGGTGAATGCACATTTTTCCCAAGTGACTTGGTTGTGGTGGTTGCTAGGAGGTCACTGATCATTGGCTTGTGGAAGTGGGGCCAAAAAGATGTGTCCTGTAATTTGTAATGCAGTTTGGTTCTTAAGATCTGCAACAATACCACAATTTCAATATTTGTATTAATATTAATATTGTATGAATAACATATCTAATAATACTATTTTATATGTTATATGTATTTATAATTTTAAATCCTATAGAGATTTAATATCTTTGGAAAGTCTCTTTAATCACCCTTTAATCACCATCTAATAACATATCTGGAGTAGGTGGCACTCATAAGGATCATTTTTTCCAAAGAAGAAGAGTCATATGATCCTTGAAACACTCCTTTGAGACTGGTCAGTTACTGCGAATGCCAAAGTAAAAACTGAGGAAACCCTGGGTTAACTTAATGAGTTGATGACCAGCTCTGTGCGACTGCCTATCATGACTGCCAGTGTTAGGGTAAGTGAATCCAGATATGAGAAAGATACCCTGGCTATTTTGGACTTGTTTTGTAGTATAGGGCCCAGGTTGGGTTCCAAATTAGAGTCAGATATGAAATAACTCCTTATTATATTTAATAGACAGAGTTTTCTAGTAGCATCTAAGGATACAGCTGAGAGAATAAAAAACTGTAACAGTTTTTTAAAGATAAGATTCTTCTGTGTCTTGAGATAGAGTTGTGATATGATAATTCTGTTAATTTCTGTTAAAGTAGGACTGATCAGTTGTTGCTAACAACAACCATTTTTATGTGAAAAAGCTTGCACATATATAGTTAAGCCAGGGTTTCCCAGTCTATCACACAGATGCATGTTCTTGCACACAAATTACAGTGAGCCTTTCTAGTCTAGTGCCACCCTATAACACTGACATTCCCTTCCTTTGAACTGGCCTTAAACTTCACAGGGCCAGTCCCACAAGGACATGTGGAGCTCCTGCTTCATGTGTCCTCTTTTTTAATTAACACATGCTCTTGTTGCATGAGGAACATACAAAAGTAGATTAATTTCTCCCAAGATAAACACACATACCAACTCATTTCCTTCAGTTCTTAATAGATTTCGCTAGACTGCATGATACAGTATACTGTATGTTATGTTTTGTTTTATCACCCTTTTGAAGACATGCTTTGACTTCACATGCTCTGTTTGCAGTGGAATAAAATGTAGTTGTTGTTTTTTTCATTTAATAAACATTCACTGATTTATCTATATCCATTAAGACTATTTTTATGAGACACCATAACTCTTAAGTAAACATAACTCTAAAAACATGAGTGTGACTTGAAGGAGCATTGCTTTTCCTTCAAAAAGCATTTTCCAGTTTGTTATTTGACATATTGAAAACACACAAACAAACAAAAAGCAGACTCACAAATAGATTGAAGTCTTTCCACAGCTACTGGATAACTTTTGCATATTGGGCTTATCTTTTTTCTTCTTCCATTCACCTATTTTGTACATTGAATTAATTTAACACCTGCTCATCATGATACTGAACTAATGTACAAAGTGCTAAAAGAACAAAGTTCACTATCCAAAGGCAATATGAAAATCATAGGTGTGAAGGTCGTGTGTGTCTCTCTCAGTGTACGTGTGTTCGCAGCAACACATCTCTTGATGTAACCACTAAATTTCAAACTCCTTGATGTTGATGACAGAGAAACCCTCTCCAAGCCAGAATGTAATTAAAGTCTGCCTTTAGCTTTCCTTCACATCACATCCTTGGCTCCTTCTAGGATGGAATATGATGGGATGAATATTTATTGTGGGTCTTGTCTCTGAAGGGCTGCATGGAGAGGCTTGAGTAAAACAAAGTGGGGAAAAAAGCTGGTTTTGCCATTTCTGGCCTGATTGACGCTCCAGCTTGCAGCAAGTAATTCATTCTTAGAGGGAGGCACAAGCACCCCGCTCCTTCTCCCAGCACAAGTTTATGATAATCCTAATAAATTATGATACGCTGCACAGACATTAAAAACTGTGATTGGCACTAAATCAAACAGGCTGTGCCTCTCAGGTCAGAGAGAGCTGAGCGAGTGTGTGTGTGTGTTTGTGTGTGTGTGTGTGTGTGTGTGTGTGTGCCCTGCTCCCCTTTCCAACTATCAATTTTTCTATGTCCTTAAATCCTACATCACTCCTAGTCCACCTACCGATTTCTCTCTCTTCTCTCTTTTTGTCTAGTCCTGTCTTTGGCTCGACTTGTAATTTTCCATTGCTTTTCTGTGCCCTTTCAGTAGCACACCTTTCTTTGCAGCTGACTTGATAAATCTAGGTGACAGTGTAAAATGTTCCACTGGAAAAGAAAAAAAAAGTCTGAGAAATAGAGTACGGCCCTCAGTACCCTGGGAGTGTGTGTTATTGTACCTTCTTCTTATTTGTCATGATTCCCTGCACCGCTTGCTCTGTATGTACTTTTATCCTTTCTGCAGCTGATTTAATTCATGGTTGAATGGATAACCAGATTGACACCCACTACTTTAATCTTAGTCAAACACTCATGTGCACTCTGCAGATTATTCTACCTTCATCAGCTATAGCGGTCATAGGTCCAAAACATCAATTTGTTGACGCAAATCTGGTTAGCCTGATGTTGATTACTGCCCTGTGCTGGCCCTTATTATGAGGAAATTGAAAAAAAAAATCCACCTCCCTTGATTAAAAAGAGCAAGCAAAAAAAAATCTGCTTAACTGTTTAATTTGTGGGTATTTCATCACTAGAAAAAACGTGGGAATGTAAAAATGTCATTAGTGTGGGTCAAGTACACAACTACTTCTGTAATGGTTCTCTCCTCTGAAAATAGCACTGCTAAAAGTTGATTATGTCACAAGCGAGAAGCTGATCAGACACATAGCTGGATTTAGATTTATATATAACTTATGCATAAGTTCAAAAGGGAAGATAATCACTCATCTGCCTGCTTTCCTGGGTGTTCGGCTGCTTTTCTGTTGTTTACATATCTACTGCTTTCCCACGCTGTCAATTTCAATACTGACATCAGTACAAGCTTCAGTCTTCATCTTCACCACCACCAGTCTAAATACGTTAAATGCTCTAGCTCAATAAATCATGTTCAATTCTTCCAAGTGATCTCGCAGATGCCATTATCTACTACAGACACACGGCTTAGGTGGATTTTCATCATCATCATCATTGTCATCATCATGATCATCGTTACCTGTAATCATAACATTTGAAGACACATTTGAATTGACATTTGAATACGGGCTGGGGTAGTGGTTCCTAAGCAGCCTTAGCAGCTTCATGGCGCAATCAATTTTTAACATATTCATTGTCGGTTTTGTCAATAAGGTGCTTTTATTACCTTGCTAATGCGATCGATAAGAGGGACCATTATATTTTACAGTCCTGGTGTTTACTGCTGAACATGACCTCAAACTATATGACATTTGATATGTTGACTATGCGACTGTGAAGAACCTTTTTGGAAGGACTTTGTGTAATGGGAGCAATGTTCTCTCGTTCTCATTTGTTTTTCATAAATGCCTTGATTTAGACTGGGACCTATTAAAGCTCTGTATTAAAGATAAGAGGCAACAGTGCAAAATATTACATTTCAGTAGGTGGGAGTCAGTAGCCTACACTGTGAAAGAGAAATCAATACATATTAGCATGTGCACTATTGAAACATTTGGAAAAAACTGATTTCATCTGGGGCTCCTAAATTTCTAAAACTGGTACTGGGTGACGCTCTTTTTGAATCACTTTCTATTTTGTATATCACGTGTTTACATGATTTTCTTTACAGCTTAGAAATGAACGTGAAGCTGTTTAAGAACAGAAGTGCTCACTCATGAGAGGTGGACATTTTCCTGCAGTAGAAGACAACTTGATTCAGGATTAAGCAGTAAGACCACAGTGTGGGATGCGGGAGGATGACAGAGACAGGTAATTAACTAAAAATAATATGTGCTTGACACAGCAGAGAAAAGGTCTTTAAAAGGAAACAGGAGACACAACGGAATGAAACCTCAGAGAATAGCATAGATGAAGGTTACTTTTGTATGTAGACATGAGTGGATGCAACACATGCAGGCAGTCTTCTCAACCACCTACATGCTGGAGAAGACTCAAACTTGAAAGGGAGAAGAAATTTCATTAGATTTCCACATCACTATATTTCAGCCACCCACACCCCTTCATGTACATTTTTTTATGTAATGTACAGCATACAAAAAAGCAGCAGTACATCACAGAAGCATCAGGAATTTGATGTCTGATTGCTTTTGCTACCTTGTTACATTTTTGATGGTCTGGTGCAACAGGTAGAAATTGAATTGCACTTACATGTGCACATGCCCTTTGATTTAAATTATGCATGTAACATGATTTGAGTGAACTGAATTTGAAAATTACAAAAAGTTAAATGTTCAAGTGTTTAATGTTTTTTTTTTTTTTTGGGGGGGGGGGTTGTTTGTTTTTTTCTGACAAAGGCAGAGTACACAATATAGTATTTCAACTCATCATCATCATCATCATCATCATCATGAATCATTTTATTCCAATATAAGCAATGTTTAATTAGTCTTTTGGTGAGGATACTATCCTAATAATTGCAGTGACTTTAGCATTATTTACACCATCTCTCTACATCCAGCAGTAAATTCAATTGCATCCACTTTTTCCTAACTGCTTATCTAATTTAGGGTTGTGAGTGGGGGTGCTGGAGTCTGTCCCAGCTGCCTCAGGGCAAAAGACAGGGTACATCCTGGACAGGTTTCAAGTCAATCACAGCCAACACAGACAGAGACAATCATTCACGCTTACATTCACACCTGGTCATCCATCCATGTATGGTCACTTTAGAATCACCAGTTAACCTGCCATGTATGTCTCTAGACTGTGGGAGAAGGCCTGCATAGTCAGAAAGAACAAGCAATTGTTTGAATAACAGTTAAAAAATAAAAAATCCAACTTACAAAATTTGCAATGCAAATTGTGTTCCAAAGTACCCTTTAATATAATAAGGACATGGCCACTTTCCTAAGTGCATTGCAAGTTTGATATGGCCACATGGCCTTAGGTTGGGTCTTGTACTGGACTTACTTTATTATCTTCAAAAAAAAAGAGAGAAAAGTTTAGAGCCATCACTGATCAGAGGATGGACAGCTGTCTGTGGACAAAGGCCTGTGTGTCTTTGTGGACACACGCCTGCCAATCTAGCTGTCAGGTCTGGATGACTGCCTGATTTCTCTGGCTTTCTAACTGCTTCTCCTGTCTGCCTGTCGATTGCTCCATCATGTTGAATGTTCTTCTCTGCCAGGTTCACTTGCCCACCTGTCTTACTCCACTTCAACTCAGAGAGCCTGCCTGTTCTTTTTGCCTGTTGAACTTGCTGGACTTTAATACTGTCATCGCCAGTGAAAGCAGAGGAGAGACAAGATGTTTGGTTACAATAGCTTGACCCCATCGGTGGTTGTGGGCTAATCCTACTGGGATGAATATCCTTACCATATCCATTCAAAATTAATCATGAGTTTATGTTTCATTGCATGTTTCATAGGTAAGTATAAAAGCACTGCACAACAATACAAATATGTACTAAGAAGTACATCAAAAATACCCAGAAAGACACTTATATTTAATGGATGCACAGATCTGTGTAATTTTTTTTACTCTTACTGTAATATGCTCGCAACCCACACCACACTAAAAAGATAAAGCTTCTACCCTCTCTTTTTATTATAGCAGTTAGTTAATTAGGATGAACTGTAATATCATATAACTACTCTTTCAAGAAGTATGGAATTGAGACTTTTGTTCCTTGAAAGATGCAGTTTTTAATTCCAAGTAATATTCTTGACACAAGGCCCCAAGAAACCTATTAACACAAACTATATAACTGACTTTGGAAAGCTAAAATATTTTCATCTGACAGCAACGTTATGCTACGATGACGGCCTAATTATACTTGACTCATTGTCAATTAATTAAATAGGACATCATTTTCCAGCAAGAGCGAACTAGCCTGCATAACTTCTGCAGAAGTGCTTGTTTGAATGGAGAGTGTTTCGAAGAACAAAGACAGAAAAGAGAAGAAAAGAAAAAGCAATTAAATATGCCCATCATAGAGTTGGCTTGGATGCTTTTTATTTTTTCATTAAAGCATTTTGAGCCTGAACAGATGTTCCACTGCTGGTACTTAGTGGTCTACTTCCATGCAGATCCATGGATGAGTCATCTTCATCTTCATATTACCTGATCCTAACTGATTTGAAAAAAAAGAGAGGAAGATTTTAATTGAATTACTAACGGGCAAAGTGCTTTTGGATTTGGGGGAAGTTCAACCTAACTGAAAATGATACTATTGATTAGATTTTTAGGTTTATTTATTTTTTGCTTGATTATTGTTTTTTACAAGTTGTTTGTATAGTGAAATCCCAAAAGATGTGTAACTACAATGTCTCACTTCTTTCAGTCTTATACTTTATGTGAGTGCTGAATGAAGATTCACTTTCTCTGATAATAGTGAAACAGCGTGCCCTATGTTTAAGAAACACACGGAAAAATCTAAAAATACTGATTAGGCCTGATGGATGAAATCAACTATTAATGTCATTATATGTTTAATATGCTAAGCAAAGCCACATAAATCATCAGAATCTGACTGAGGAGGAATATATTCTGTAGAAAAGTCATCAAATTGGCTGTAAGGTTATGTCATACCATAATGCATGACGATGTGATGGTTATGTAGAGGTCTTAGAAACTACTGCATGGAATGGTTCAAAATGGTAAATATGGAAAAGGGGAGAAAACGTGTTTTCAAAGTGTATTACAATTTTATAAATATTGATTACATTTATGTTAATTGCTGCAACTGAACTGTTTCTTTAATAGTTATTGACATTGCATGGTTTAGGCTCAGAAACAGTATATGCATGTAGTGGATAATAGTTACAAACTTTAGAAACATTTTAAATTGCTGTAACTGAAAATAAACATTGATCATTTTGGGATATGATATTACTTGTTCCCTTCTAAGTAAATTGGCTGAACTTCATAAAGCAGGCCATTTTTCAACCACAGAGGAGTGAGGTGACGGTGTGGGGGATGGTGGTGTCAATAGCAGAGGATAGTAGTAGCTGGTAAAACATGCAAGAGACTTCTGTAAAACAAATGAGCTCTGCTTTGATAAATGGCTTTGAAAGTGAACAGACCAGTAGGAGGAAAATAATAATAATTGCCGTGCAAGAGGGCACAAAGCAAGTACATCAGATCCAAATTGTAAAAGATTTTTTGATGAGTTTCACAAAAAGAAGAAAAGATAACAAAGACAATGTATCAGGAAGCTTAGCATTAATGATGCACTTGGGTTGCTTTGTAAAAATTGTGAGGAAAAGAAAAGTGGCTTGCCTCTTTTCCAGGTAATGTAATTGCTATATTGGTGATCTAACACCCTCATTAAGCATGGATCAAACAGCAGCGCAGAAAGCAGCAGCATGGAACCAGAGTGTGAAACAGACAGGATTAGTGGATGAGAGAGATGTTCTCTCACGCGCAGTGCATGTTTGAAGTCTCCCACATGGCTAATTGTAGACTGAAGACACTAGCATTGAGAAGTTCAGCCTCCCCACTGAATCACAGATAGCTCACTTGCCCTTGGCTAGCCTCCCAGTGTTTGTGTTGATTTTTTTCTGAGCAATTAACAATCTGACACCATGACCTCGGACTGACAAGACAGGGAAAGAAAACAGGGAAGGTACTTCTTCCATTTCAGTGCAGGATCTATTAGGACTTTAACCTCTGAAGTGTTGACATATTCTAAAGAAAACCAAAAAAAAAAAAAAAAACAGTTAATCTTGCAGCTTTTTAGTATGCTCTTTTAAGACTCAAATATTCCACAGAATATTAGCTACAAAAATATTATAACCAAAATATTACAGTGATTATTGTAAAGTTCAAGAATCGAGTACAAATAATTAACATGTGTCTAGAATTGATTTAACTCTCAGTTAATCCTATATAATTGGCTACAGATGTTAGATAGTTGCCCTGTAAGAGGCTGATGACTTGTCCAGGGTGTACTCCACGTTTAGGCCAATGACAGCTGGTACAGACTCCAGGCTCCTGTAACCCTAAATTGGAAAACAGCTAAGAAAATGGTTGAATGATGGATATGGTTGTGCTTCACTATTCCTCAGGTGTGGACTAAATTGAGGGGTTTTGTTTGTTTGTTTTTGTACTTGATCACAATTGTTGTATGACATCCTCAATCATGAGTTCTTAATGACTAAATGGATTACTGATTATGAATTTTGTTTTGTTTAAAACAACTGATAATGATTATTTAAAAATATATTCGAAATATTTTCAAAAGAAATAGATATCATGGTAGAAAAAGTAAAGAAGTAGATATCATGTAATTCTTTTAATTTGTTTTTTTTATTATTGTCAAATATATCTGGGAAAAAATAGAAAAGTAATTCAGTGACAATCAGCCAGGGTGACATTATAGTAAGTGGGTGACTGTTGTTTGGAAAAGGTCACTAGAAGTATCAGAAGAAGGGGTGAGGAGGGCGAGTCAAAAGGGCATGCAGCACTCCTGCTAGCAGGAATTAGTTTCAGAAATTGCTAAGAAAGGGAATGCATGAGGTGTGCTGGTGAAATAATCAAAATCTGTATCTAAGAACAACTTTGTGTACCGTGCAAAAAATTTATATACATGTCGTTCACTTGTGATTTTCGATGGGTCAGCAATGCATAAAAAATTGGCCAGATCGTCATTGAAGTTAAAAGACAATCATGTCAGACACCAAAAGCAGAGTGAGCCATTGCCAAGATTAGTACTGCCATGGACGTAATCCACCATGCATGGTCTGCAAACCTATTGGTTTGGAGATGCCATACTCATGACTTTATATAAGCTAAATTTGATGAGCTACCAGTGAATCTGATGGAGAACCCTAGACTACAATGCATGCTCAAACAGTAGTAACTTCTCAATTATGCCCTAAAGCATACTGTGCTTCATCCTCTATTCTGTTTAGCAAAATAAACACACTGTGTTAATGAATACCATACTCATCAGGGAATTTTTTACTTAAATGATCAATCATGTGAGAAGTACATAGAATGATAACATAGAACTCTAATAGAGTAATATGATATCGAACCTCTTTTTAGCACTTTAAGGCACTTTCATATTGATTTTTTTTTTTATTTTCATACATTATCCATTTTTATATACGTTCTCAGAGTGCAGCTAGAATGGAAGAGTATGTTGGAAAATTGCTATTGCACCATCTTCAGGCAATTCACTAAAAAAGCTCCTAAGCTCCAATTCGTGTCAAGTGGACCAGGAAAATGATAAAGGACAATCGTGTGAAGAGGTCCTTGGTTACTATATAGTGAAGGAATCGAATCAACTATATAACAGAAATGTTAAGAATAAAACAGGAGGAATAAGGAATACCCCCACACAGGAAGGATGGACAGACCTGAGTTGCTATATCCTCAAGCCAGAGAAGAGGAATTGAGGCTGCAAGGTGGGCAGAGTGCAGCTATGCTGCTGTGTTCTGGCAAGTGATTTATGTCTATGCAAAGGCAACAAAATGTAGAAACAAGATTGGAGCACATTCTGAGATGAACTTAGGACTTTGCGGATGGTTGACTGATAGTTCCTGTCTCCACTCAACAATGTTCTAAGATAGCCCACATAGATAAGGCTGGAGGGAAGGCATTTTAAGTAGCTTAAAGCTTAAAAATGTTTAAACAAACAGTCCAAACAAATTTTAGGAATATAGCTGCAGCTAAAAAGGCTGGAATAATTTGACAATAACTATTCCCTATTGGTGTGGCAAGTTGATTAGAAGAATTTTAGAATGCCGAGGCAAGCTGCACTGAGTAAGGTTTGAATGGACTATAATTAAATAAATGCACCATGCAGATGGAAATTATCACAAATGGGGTCTATGCTGTTACATATGGTACTTCTTCATATACCTAGCATGATTGGGATAGGATTCCAGTTAGATCTGCCTGTTCTAAATCAATTTTTAATGAACAATTTGAATATATAATTATTGTTTTCTAAGTAGCTAGATGCTTTTTTCTAGCTTTGAGTAATACCGACATTTACATTTCTTTATTTGATTGCTTGTAAATATATTTCCAGTGTCCATTTATACCAAGTGATTATGCTCTGTTTGCTCTGTAATGTTGCCTGTAGCTTTTCTTAACCTTAGTGTAGGTTAATTGCTGCTTTATATTACTCTAATTTACTATTTTGACATAATTTCTATGAGCAGCTGTTTGCTGTTTGTACATAACTAAGTGTTTAAATTACAGAAAGCAGCAACAATATCACCAAACTACATGAGATCCAAAACAACACTACAGTATAATAAATGTTAACTCTTTAGGGAGTATTTCAGTTTGAGCTGAAACCAAAAAATGGTTCAATATAAGGCAATTCAAATAAATAAATAAAATTCACCTCCTGAAAATAATTATAAACTTTGTTGCTTCGCTTCACACGACAAATAATTTCAATGGAATATTACAGGTCAACGTCAGCAAAAATGAGCATTATAGAATGAAATGTGTCGAGGGGAGGTCAGGGACAGTAACAACATGGCAGTTGCTCTTCTTGTAGTCATCCAGGGAAGCCAGATAAGCAGTAAAATAAATGAAAAAGAATGTGGATGATCAAGCCCATTTACTTAAAGTTGAAAACTGTGTATAAAATCGTTCAATCAGAGACAACCTGCAACCCAACGAATAAAAATATTATTCAGTGGAAGTGCCAAGAAAAAGAAAAAAAGGGCTAGTAATGTCACAGCGTAAAGAATCTCTTACACAAGATCACCCTAAAACCCATCCTTAGCCATATGTTAAAAATGCCCTGGTTAAACAGTCTTTGGAAGTACTGTATATTTCAAAGGAAGCTTTGCAATTCTGCAGCTCTGTAAACATGGGAAATTTCTGAAGAGAAATAAAAAAGTTTATCCACGAATGATACCATGTGTTAGGTACTAAAGAGTGTTAAAGCTACAAGCAAAAGGAGACAACCAGCATTCCCATACTATTATAGTCTGTAAATACTGTTTTGAAGAAATTCACTTGCCTGTGTAAAAAAAATTCAAAGGATTCTCACTCCTGTTGGGACTATCAAAGGCTGTTTTTGTGTGTGTGTCATTTTTTTTTGTATTGCCTGTGTGAACTGAAGTGTGAAGTATGCATATGGTTTATGCATGACTAATCAATTAAGCAAGGGAGTAAACAAGTGAGTAGCTTCAACAACTCAATAAGAAAGGAAGGTGGAAAACAGAAGTTCTCTTTGGGGACAATAAGATGAAGTATTTTCCACCAACAATCTCAAGTCATAGAAAAATGTGAAGTCACCAACTCAAGGAAAGCTCTCTTCAGTGACAAGAGTCTCTATTAGCATTCACATCCGGTGTCCAAAAGTGAATCTTCCCACCATTCAGCTATTCTCTATTCACAATACGTCTCATCAAAAACTGAATAATAGTAGAGCAAATGCACAAAGCAGAAAGTCTGTGATATGCAAGCAAACAACTATCTAAACACGTACAAATGTCTAACCACAAACAGCGTAGCTTAATCTCAAGATTACGAGGAACAGGGTATGCAATCAGACTCATTTATCTGTATTTCTGTACCATTCTGTGGCAAAACAAACATTTGCACCTCTGCAGAGATTATGGCTTAAGCAAATACACAAACAACCATGTGAAAGCAAGAGTTATCTTCTTATACACAAAGTAATGCTGAACTATCTCTTTTCATTCAATAACAATCCATGGGAATACAGTATTTACCAAACCTACTGGGTTAGGTTAAGTAATCAAGTACCAGACTAATTTTTTATTAAAGCAGTGTAAACAATTACCTCTGGTCGCATCATTGAGTTTTTTTAGGAGTAGTGGCGGTGGTGTGGGTCATACCTCGCATTCTCGAGAGCCTGAAATGGTATAGGTGCAGGGTCCGGTCCCATTGACAAGCACATCCATGGCCTCAGAATTGGTGGGCTTGTAGTCCACATAGTACTCCTGCAGGGGAGAGCTCAGTGTGCGCTCCGTCTCTCTAGTTTTCTTGCGACGTTTGCGAGCTGCTGCCGAATGCTCCTGCAGTTGCTTGACACTGCTGGGATAGCGCTTCCATGATACATATATTACTAACAGGATCATTGCAACAGAAAGAAAAAGGGCAACACTTCCAGCCACAATCTTATGGAAAGACACAGGCTCCAGGTCTTGCTCTGGGGGTAGCGCTACAGGTGGAGTAACCGCTGAAGATGTAGGTCCCCTAAGAGATCCCTCACCTCTCTTTCCAGAATCAGTGGGTGAAGCAAGGATAGCTGGGCGATGCTCAGTTTGGGCAGGAACACTAGATGGGTTTGGTGGAATATTCACTGTGAGTGTTGTTGCTTGATTTGATTTACAAACACCAAAAGCTTCAACTGCATCCATCACTTTTTCACCCTGGGCTTTCTTCGGGGAGGCGCAAATCATGGTGGTTTCCTTTGCCCCTCTAAAGTTTCTCAACCAGGCCACCAGTGGGCAAATGGCAGGGCCACAATCCCATACATTTCCAGCTAAGCTAATCATAGTCAAAGAGATCCAGGCATCAACTACCTCCTGGGAAACATTGGTCAGCTTGTTGGAATCCAAGTTGAGTGTTTGCAGGTTGGGTAAGCATTGGTAAACTGCAGCATCTACTTCTGTCAGCTCATTCCCTGCCAGATCCAGTTTCTGGATGGAGGCCCAGGTCCAGGTCAGGCCCTGGTTCATAGAGCGAATCCGATTCCACTGCAGGTAAAGAGCCCGCAGATTGTAGAGGCGAGGAAAGTGAGAAAAATTTATCTTTGAGAACTGGTTATGCTCCAGATGCAGCTCAGTGAGTTTGACTAGGCCAGAAAATGCATTTCGAGTGATACTGCGCAGACGGTTGTAGCCCAAATCTAGGAACTCAAGATTTCTGCAATCTTGGAACAGACGCATTGGAACAATTTTAAGAGAGTTTGAGCGTATGTGTAGGCTGAGAAGCTTCCGTAGTCCCTGGAACTGTCCAGGCTGCAAGGCTTGCAGTTTATTGTACGACAGGTCCAAATTACGCAAATTAGGGACAGGGTGGAATGTGGTGTTGTGGAGAGATGTGATCTTATTTGAACTCAGGATCAGTTCTTTTAGTCTGCGGACCCCCTGGAAGGCCATTGCATCCACAGATGCAATGTAATTATGGTCCAAATAGAGCCAGATGAGGTGGTTCAGTCCTACAAACTGGCCTGCACGAAGACTGGCGAGGCTGTTGTATCGTAAAGACAAGCCCTCACAGCCTCCCGAGAGGTTCTTGGGGACATCACGAAAGGCGCTTGACTCACAGTAAACAATTTTTCCATCACAGCGACAACTCTTTGGGCACTGACGCTCACTAAGAGATGGATTTGCTGCCAGCCACACCTGCATCAGGAGTTGGACCACTAGCCAGCGACGCCGCAGAGCAGAGCCTATGGTGAGGGAAAGGGAGAGGGACAAAACAAAATGGAAAGGGGAAAAAAAAAAAGGGGGGGGGGGGGGAAATAAAAAAAAAAAAAAAAAAAAAATTTTTGAAAAAATAAA
>VURO01008847.1:55482-94423 GCA_015108175.1 Pelvicachromis taeniatus
CTTAATACAAATTCTGAAACATTCAAGTCATATTTTTAATTAATTAATTTGATTCTTTTTTGTATGAGTCAACAGGAAATTTATTTCTTCACACCCAGACTTATTACCCACAAGCAGAGGCCACAATCCTGACAGTTTTAGCAGCAACTTCTGATGAAGTGTCCTGAGGTAAACATCAAGTGCTGTACCTGCATGTTTACATTAGGATGACTATTTTTACTTTTGAGATCAGTATATTAATACAAAAACTAAACTTTTTGACCTCCATAATAAACACAGGAATCAATGCGGATGCAAGGAAAAGTCCCTTACCATACAGCGGAAATATTTAAAAAGCTTAAAACAAGGTTCACCACACATGGCAATCAGGACAAAGCATAAGTGCTGTTAAGGATGAAGGATCCATTTTCTTTACCACTCATCTGATTTACAATTATGCAAAAACAACCTCAGATGAACAATGACACTAAATATGTTATTTCTTTTAAAGCCTAAATACATGCAGTGGGGAAAAGTACACTCTTATTGTTTCCATAGTTTTCAAGATTGTAAATTGCTGCCACATGCTACACTTGATTAATTGATATGCATTGTAATTTTACTACCAGATATGTGAACAGTTGATAAAACATGTGCAAGTTTGGGGTTTAAGTATTTTGCCTATGGACATTACAATATGCACGCTGGAGGAACCCGACCACTGACCTTTTGATTGGTGGATATTCCACTCTACCTTTTAACCTTCTCCAATGATGTAGGAAATATTTTCGTAGCACATTTTGGGCCCATTACTACCAGTTATTTATCACGTAAATGCCACAGCTTGCCTGCGTATTGTTGCTGACCGTGTGCATTCCTTTATGGCTACAATTTTCTATCATCTAATGACTACTTGCAGCATAATAATGTGGACCATGTCATGACCAAAAGTCATTTCACTTCAGTGGTTGACAGTGAGTTAAATGGATTTCAATGGCCTTTCCAATCAGCAAATTGTAATCTAGTAGAATACACCTTTGGGGTCTGGTCCAATAGGAGATTCGGGGCTTAATGTGGATGTGCAAATCTGGATTTTATGATACAACAATATCAACATGGTACACAATCTCAAATCAACAATTATTTTAATGGACCCCACATTGCATTATTGTGTTCCCAGACAACTGAATAGTGGATGCGTATCTTTGCAATATGCTGATTTTAGTACAGAAGCACCTTCCTAACAAAGCACCATAATTTCTGAGCTGTAAAGGAATAGCAATCTATTTTCAAGATCATTATCATAGCTTTTACTATGAGATTAAAATCTGAAAAAACACATGGAGAAGAGGAAAAGGACAAATTTCAACCTTTCAACCAAAAAATAATTTATGAACACACTGACTTACCGTATCTATTTTTGTTAGCGATTCCATTGTCAATAAGTGATATAAAGACATGTTATTTACTTCATGGATATATAGCAAAGTTGATATCAGTTTGGTTTGATGTCATTGTCTCTGCAAGTTTACAGTGAACACACACTGAAAATCAATGTTGAGAGAAGAAACTTTGCACAATCATATCTTTATCTGCATTTATATTCCATTGTCCTATAAGCAGTCATTGTACTAAATGCAGGAACAGATAAGTTATGAAAGGGAGCCTGCAAAGAATAAATTAACATTCAAGAGCTTATGGTTGTGTATGCAATCCTGGAGGCGTTTCAATTTAGACTCCAGACATTTCATTTTTAACCAAACAGAGCAGTACAGATTTAGTGTGAATCATCACTTCTGCTTTCCACAGGTCCAAACATAAAAATCTGAATAAACCCTATGGGAACATACAGCTCACCTCTGGTGTAGAAAACAGCCACTTGAAACCCAAATGTATCTGTGGAGAATGTCATGGCCTGCATGTGAATGATGCATAGAATTCTTAGTTCTTAATGTACAGAATTCTTGGTTTTGGGGTTAGACTTTTTTGTTTCAAATACTGGTTCAAAAGTGAAGAAAAGTATTAAGTTCCTGTGATATCACTCCTCGTTCTGTGATGTGACCGCATTCTTTCCGGTACAAACATTCCCCTTTACAGAGCCAATAATGATCTGTTGTTAAGATACATTGATTTTCTCTTTGGGGAGGTAGTATGAGGGAATTCACTTATTTGTGTTTCTCAACGCAAGATCATCAAGTGTGGACTTGATAATAATAATGAAAAGAGAATATAATGTCAGGACAATTGTCCATGATTTTAAAATTTAGAATATGTCTATGTGGCATAGGTTATAGGTTAAAACATGGAAGACTCTGGGGATAGTTTTGATGTGTTGGTGATTTAAATTTTGTAGGGTTTTTTTGTAATCATAACAGGATTTGTCATACGTGAGTGCCTGACATAAAGTGGCTGAGAGGCATCATGTAGCATATGGTATCTAACATAGCCATTTTGCTCCTTGCCAAGCATCTGCTGATCCCATATGGGTATTGTATGTGTATTTGTCTGTGTCTAAGAGTGTGATGGATAGAGAAACACTTATTGTTTGTTTTCAAAAGAATCTTTCATCATTTCTTACAGATGGAGGGAACCATAGAACACTGCAGATAATTTGTGCTGGCTATTGATTATACTAGCAGATACATCAATCATGTTTCTTCATCTTGGATCTTACTTTTGTGATAGATAAACATAAATATTGCAGTTAGAGAAAGACGATGATCACAAGATGCAGTATTTCTAAATGCAGCCAATTTGGTTTTTGCTTTAAAGTTTGTAAATGTAACTTTCACTTGTCATTGCTGTCATGCCTCAGAGGCAAACAGAAAAAAAAAAATGACTGGTAAAATAAATAGAAAAATACTGATGTTAAAGAATACTCATGTGTGATGTTTCATGTGCATTCAAAGGATTTGTGCATTTATTAGACAACACCTTAGACTCTGGAACAAAGATTATTGAATCCACGTTTTCTAAATTTTGCATTTAAGGATAAAGAAGCAACCCCCGCTGTTTTCCTCTCTCATGTGCATGATATGTTTACTTTATTAGAAGAGTCATCTCTTAAAGACTAAAGCTGCCTCACACAACACCCTGTTCCCCTTGCTGACACTGTATGTGGTTTAATGAGAGCTCTATGCTCCAATGCCTCTGTAAGTCATCTCCTTCCCCACTACTCATCTAATCATATTCACAAAGGAGCACAAGTCACCCGTTGAGGTGTCACTCAACAGGACTGGTGTTTCTTTTACATCTAACCTGATGTTCCCCTCACTACTACTGTTCTTCTGCTGCATCAAGATGAACAGTTTCTCCTTTATATTCCATTGTGCTTAAAATATGCTGGTTTCACATGCCCTTGAACCCTCAGTACCATAAGAATGTATTTATAATGTGCCGTCCATTTTACGTATGTGGCCAAACGCATCCTCTCAGCCCTTTTCACTTCCCTGCTTGATTTCCATTTTCACTTCCTAGCATTTTTTTTTCTTTTTTCTTGCTTGTGTTGAGAGTCACCATTTATGATAAACATTTTTCTTGGACACAGTTTGTTGTTCTTTATAATGTATAGATCTCTGCTTTTCTCCGTCACTCTGAGCAGTTTTATCTCTAAATCTAATGGAGATGGATATGTTGCAGTTAAAGTTTGTCCAAAGGCATGTGTGTAATGCTTAGTTATGTAGCAGACAGCCCTGCTGTCCTCAGCACGAGAAGATAGCTATTTCTGCCTCTCAACCCTAACACATAGAGAGAGTAAGTGCACTTTACTGCTGACCTAAAATAAAACCAAATGTAGCTTAATAACTTGGCAAATGGACTCGCTAACTGGTGCACTTTGAGTGCTCACAAGTGGTTCATTGCTATTTGCTGCCTGTCATTGACAAAACTGCAACCAGACTAAGTCTTGACTGCGCACAGAGACTGGGGAGCAGCCTAAAACATAAGGAAGGACGTCCCCCAAATCAGCCTAAGCCATCCTATTAGTCTCCAATTATCTTTGAGATGATAGCAAGGCCTGCCAAGTTGGACACATTTTAACAGTTGTTGGAAAACATTGTGTCCTTGTAAGCCTGCCTTGTGTTTGTTAGAAACCAAGTAGAAAAGCACTGGGGGGAGTATTGTCAGGAATACCGTGTGCAAACAAACACACATAGATATGCGTATATACTGAGACAAATAGACCGAAAAAGAGAGAGAGAGAAGGAGACAGAGAGTGAGAGACGATGTTTTGTTTTTGCCCCTTGTCTGATTCCTGATTTCCCTTGGTGGCAATAGTTCCATGAAGGTAGTCGGAGAATAAGTAATCAGTCCTCTCTATTCACTGCAGTGCAGTGGAGTAAGTCTCTGGCCATATCAAATTCCTCTCTGAACTCCCTAAAGTGCTTTTCATTATTGTTACTGTAACAACACAACATATTGCTGCAAGTAACTGCACGTAACCAACATTATTGTGGTTGCAGTGATATTTTGAGGGCAGCGAAAAACTAGTAATACAATTTCTGTTTTAAGTTCAATACAAATTTGACTGTAGCCTCATACATCACTGTGCTTTCTATCGTCTATTATGCCATCTTAACATAGCTTATGTGGATTAAATGACAACCAAACAAGGAAAAAAAAAACTCCACACATCATATGTTCTACCCATTACTGTAGTAGGGTTCCTTAACATGCTTTGTATTTGTTATTGTTAACCTAATGCAGCATTAGAAAATATGCCTTTTTGCACTAATTTAGCTACCTTAATGTCATCTATAATGGTTCTTTTTTTTGATGTACCTAAGAAAACTTAGCTCTGTACACTGGCATTCTCAAATCAAAAGATTATTTTTTTCTCTTTTCCTGTTGAAACTTTGTGAAGCAGCTGTTTTAAGTCCCATCTTCATAAACAATCAGACTGAACCACATGGGGTCTGTAACTTTCTTTTCATTTCTGTTGGAAATTTGGCTTGTGAAACAAAACAATCATGTCTGACTTGTGACTGTGTGGCAATTGTCTACAGTTCTAATCACAAGAACTATATCAAGCTGTAGTTAACCAATGCCTACCATAAACAGGCATTGATATTAGGGTATTGATACTAGATGTCAGATCAAATGTCCATTCTGCCATTGTTTTGTTTTTTTCATTTTCTTTTTAAAATAGCCACAACTACGGTATTAAAGAACTGCTGCCCTCAAGGGCCTGTGTAGTCTCTCTGTTTACCTGGTTCACCAGAAGTGCACAGGTCCAACAAATGCTCATCTGTTGCCTACACTACATTACTAATTGGAACTTGAAATCAAAGTCTAAAATGCAACACAAACTAACAGCTAAATAATTTTATTTCTTCTTTATAAGGACAGCTGTCGTTTTTTTTTTTTTAATGGTGCTCTAGATAACCCTATGCAAAAGGTTATCTGGGTCTCCGAACCTATCTTAAGCCCATGCAATTCCCTCTCAAGCTGTGGCTTTTTACTGTCCCTACCCCACTGTTCCCTTTCTGAAAGTAGATCTCTAATGATATGGTCCATGAAACATAAGTACATTGCATGCTGTTAATGAAGAGCATCCTAGTCAGCTAGACTGGTGGATGAGTGAGAATACGGCGCCATGTAATCATCAAATAATAGTGGGCAAAAGCATGCTATGTGGTTGACACTTTGTACAAGAATTTCTGACTTTCTGAAATGCATTATTACATTAAGAAAAAAGGAAATAAAACAGATTTATTCAATTATTACATCAGTACATCTAATGCACAATGCCTCTGAGCTCTTGCAGCCTTTGTGTGCTCTTGTAGAATATATTGATGTGGTGCAGTACCCTACTGTGGGTTGATATATCATGTGGTCTCACAATTAATGGAACAGCCTCAACAGTGATCTTGTTCATCTGTATGTTAGTTAAGAATGTGGACTTTGCCTGCTTCCGATAATAACATCAGATGGAGGAAATGCACTGATGGCATTTGAGGAATTTGTACATGTGGGGTGGGAAAGAATGCAAAAATCGAACTGTTAAATTCCAAGAAATGGACAAATGGGATGGGAAAGAGTGGGTGGTGGGTATGGGTTATGAGCTTGTAACTGTGCGCAGGCGTAAGGGGAAAAAGAACAGGGAAAATGGTAAATTCTAATCAGAAGTGAGAACAAGATGGGGAAATATATATGACTGTGCGATACTGATGAGGGGGAGACAATACACACACACACACACACACACACACACTCAAATACATAGTAGGCTACTGATACATAGACAGTCGTGTGCCCAATTTGGAGATTCCCTCTTCATGGCAGGTTCACAATACCGGTTGCCTGAATGTTTGCAAGGTAAAATCAGCAAGACCGATGGACTCTGCTCAGTAGAGTTTTGGGGAGCAGTGACTGCGACTGGACAATGGGCTCCATGCATACAGATCAGATAAAAATGATTATGCAGGACCACGCTTTATAAAGTTGACTGTCTTCCAACATTTAGCGTGATTAGCATTCCGGTCCATGTCAATGAGCCAGCCACTCTAACTAGTAAGGAAAACAATGGACAGTCATCACTTGGGCAAACATGTTTAATTACTTTGCTCTGATTACTGCACCGAATCTTTTATCGCACAGTGTTGAAAAATACGAATTAACTATCATTAGTCTATAATAAGCCACACCGTCAGGAAATGGAGGAAAAGCACACTGCAGCTCTGCGACTAACAGGCAACAGCACGGGTTTCAACCACATTCCACAAGCTTCACGAACCACTTAATGAACGACACCATAACGCTTATTGTATGTTAACACGCTGCATTTGAAAAGACATGCGTTTTTAAACGTCAGATTCAGAGCAGGTTCTATTCTGAGGGGGAAAAAAAGAAGAAGATAATTGTGGTCTGTATTAAGAGGAAGGAGGAAAATGAGTGTATTTCACATAAACTTACGCTATCGAAAAGATTGAGGCATAAACAAACTTACCCATATCCGCTTATCTGTTAGCTCCAGCCTACAGGTTTTAACGGCTTCTAGTGCGCGACATCCGAGTCCGCATGACGCGCTCTCCACAGTCAGGTATCGTCCTAATCCACTAGCCCTGTCTCTCCGCGCAGCCGCCGACTCCAAAGCGCACCTGCCCTTTACTCTCCCGGACCTGGGTGCGCTATCCGGTTTAGTTCTGCATCTCTAACCGTGCAAATCAACCGGGGCGAATGTCATTTACTTCCAACTCCGGAATAAAGGGATATAAATCCGTGTTCAGAATTCCTTATCCATCTCTTCGCTGCAAAGGATCACTCTCTTTTTTTCAAGTAACAGCCAGAAAGAGTACTGCATTAGGTGCAGATAATACCGAAGCCACATCCGTGTAAGTCACGTCAGTCTTACACGCGCAGATTTTGCGAATATCCAGGAGACAAACTTCACAATTACAGTGACGGTCTGCAGAAAAGATGCGGGATGTAATGTTCCAGTAGACTCAGCCAACCCCCAGATTCCTATTAAACCTCTGCGTCTCTGTTCTCAGAGATGCTCACTACGATCCGCGCATAGCGCGCAGGAAAGTAAGGCGAGGATATCCCCAAGTCGTTGTAAACGCTGTCAGCGAGTGTCACGGGATATACAATCTTCAAATATCCACCTTTTTGTAAACCTTTGATTCTCGTTGTTGCTCGGTTTGAAATGCAGAATGACGCTGTTGTTAATCACGTCTGCATGTCAAAGCAACTTTGTCAGGCAGAATCGGAATGCCCTCTTCTGGTGAGAGAACGATTCGGGAGCTCGTCCAGTGTTGCATCACGATCACGACCATGCTTTGGTGGCATGATTTTAAGAAACGGAATGAAACATCGCAGTGAATAAAATCAATCAATCAATAAATAATATAACATAATGTGACATAATGCTTTAGTTTATTCAATTCACCTAAACTATTTTTTCATTAAATATTACCACAGCTCCTACAGTATTATTGGTACTTATGAAAGCCAGTTTGCACTGGTAGATGTTAAGTAAATGGAATGAGCTTCATGTTTCAGTATGTGAGTTTTGGACTATATTCACAAATGGTTGTTGGTTTGCTTTTTGCTTTAGTTGCTTGAATTATGCTTGGGATCCTTTCTAGGGTGCTTATTACGTTTGTGATAAGAAGGTAAAAAATGCAAGTAGCCTATACACATATACATAACTATCAGAGAATGGGCACATTGCAAAGGCAGCGCTAATATATTCCCATACAGAGAATCTATGCAAACTGCTGCATGATGCTGTCCATGGTGCTGAATTTAACTGTCGCTAACTGACGCCTTTCTAGAACTTTCAGAACTGAATTCTTTTATCTAAGTTGACATGCAACATTATTATTATTATTTTTGCTTAACATGTTACAGAAAAAAAGGTAACCCCAAGATACCAGAATTCTTAAATACCACTGCATTTTCAATCATTTGTATTGAAAATGCAGTGGTATTTAACTGACACCGTTCTCCCTCTGCATGACCCCGGTGGCCTTTTAAAGCTTTTGTGTGTTTAAGAAAGAAATGGCCAGCTGAATTTTTAATGTCCATTGTATCTGCTCTGGGTTACTAATACATGGTTGCCCTTTCTTCAGACATAGCTAGCTGCATTCTTATACTGACATCAACTGCTTTAGTAAGTATTCTGACCCCAGTTTTCTTTTGCACGATGCATTCTAGATTTATTTTTAGTTGAATGACTAACATATTTTTATATAAATTTCCACATATAAACAATGTAACACTAGCATATTTTTTAGAGATATTTTACATCTTTAAAAATACTATGCACTTTTAATATCGAGATATGCACAAAAGTTCTTGGCCACCTACACATTGCACCAATGGGAGATGCTTGACCACGGAAAACCAAGCTATGAAGATTCCAGTGCAGCTTTTGCATGGATGTTACACCCAGAGGAGCTGGAACTCTTCATTTGGTCTAAAATGCTTTTAGAAGTCAGTGGTGATGTGTTAAGAGTGTCTGTGACTTACTATAAATTCCAGTGGCACCTCTGTTCCCGTTTCTTTGCAGCAACCATTTTTGTGAATTTGAAATATGTCATGATCAGTGTTTCATATGCCAGTTACATCTTTGAAAAGGATCCACTTTTCCAATTTGTAGTGCTAGACAAAAGTTAAGTTTAAGTTTAACTCTTTATTGTCATTGCACAGTCATATGCTGTACAATAGTACAAAGAAATTGTAGCACTGTCTCACATCATGGCTTAAAAAAAGGCAAACAAAACACAATAAACAATTACCATATATACAGAAGAAGTCACATAGATTCAATTGTGTTTAGACAAAAGCGCTATGGCAATAAGGCATAAAGATTTGAAAAGAAACTGCCAGATCTTACTTTTACCAGTTTATTCCAGCTATCATGGCTGGAATTAATCAGCGAAATTGAGATTTATTGATATGCTCTACACCTGTTTTCAGGATATCACTTAACATTTCCAGACAACTTCCAATACTGTCTTAAAATTAAGCATCTTGGACTGTGGTTCAGCCGCTGTATCTGCACCTATGCAATTTGGCTGATGACTTTACTTCTGGATTCAGTTCAACAAGCAGAGGCCATTCTGCTGACGGTGCTGAAACAATTAATACCCTGTGAAGTTATGGAGATACAGGCTGTGCCAGCCCATAGGCTACAGCTGTGATTTCTCTTCTAAAGAACTATAACTGTAAAGTTTACCTTTACCTTTTTACTCTGCCAATGAATCACTTGTTGATTTTGTGCCCATTGGATAGATAGTATTTGACACGTAAAAAAAAGTGCAAAAACAGAAGAAGGAACATGAGTTAGCTGCTTGGACAGAAACAATATCTTATGCTTTGTTTTCATGCAAAATACTTTTTATTTGTTTTGACAATATACAGCCAAGTGTAACCATTCACTGCCATGGGAAATTGTGTCAACCTGGAACAAAATGTAGGTAAAATTTACCAAAACATTCAACCATGGCTGTAACTATGTTTGTTGCCCAGCAACATTCACACTGAACAATTTTTCAGGTCGTAAGTGTCGAGGTGATTTCAATAGCACTGCTTTTTGAGCTCCCTCACCATTATCCTTCACATTCTAAAGAAATGCATTTATCACCCTCTTTTGAGATTAGCATTATCCACATAACATTATAAAAATACAGCAAGATCTCAGCCTTCTGGAGTGAAATATTCACAATTTAATGCGAGTGTATAATGTACACATTCTAGTGATATTTGACACAGGAAATGACTCGTCTTATAAATGAGTGAATGCCTAATGCAGAGGTAATCTTTATTGCCTGAAAGCTGTCTGTAAGCCTATAAGTTAATCTGCTGGAAAACAAAATAATACAGAATATGTGTACATGCCTATCTGTATATACTTAGTTTGACTGACACAGCACTTATATTATTCTACAATAATTTGAAACTAAATGTTTTAAAGAATACTATTTTCTAGGGATTTGAATACCAGATGGATTAAATGACTGTGGATGGTTTGGTGACCTACCTGTATGGGTAAAATGTGTGGCCCTAACTTGTGCACTGTGTTCTTTCTAAGTGATTCTGACAACAGAAGATATTTTCAGGCTCTCTCCAGGGTGAGAGACAGAGCCGTCCTGTCCTTCCCATGTTCACATTAGACTGGGACTTGTTCTCTAGTGTTCTTTTCTTTTTCCATTTCCTCTGATCTTAAGCCTGGCAGAATCATCTTAGCCTGCCTCAAGGCAATTTTCAACCTGACACTGAGTTTCTCAGGTTCACCTATGAATGTGAATCATCGAACAAATATCCAGGGACAGCTTATATGGCGAACACTGTGCCTTTTGAAAATAAAAGTTTTTATTGTAGCCCCATATTAAAAAAAATATGTTTTTGGTACAAAGAGTGTTACATTGCCAAGGTTGCCACAGCAGATGTTGAAAATCTCTGTTTTGCAGGTTGCTTCCATTAACCTTTACCCCAAGCTGGCTTCCAATCTGGAGTGCTGTGTTTCAGACACTCCAGTTCAGGTTGGAGCTGACATGTTTGGGCTTGAATGTACATGATACCAGACATATGTAAAGTGCTTGAAGCATGTAAACAAGCAGGATTAAAGGCTTCTATTTGTATTGACTGCACACGGATAGATAGAGTTCACATGTTTTGCTAATGTTCTTATGTTCTTATGGTTATTAAAGACCATATCATTTTCCAAATCATAGCTCTGTCTTTTTGAAACGCATGTGCATGTTATCCACCACATATAGGCATGCATAGGCAGGGTACTAATTGGAAGGCTGGTGGTTTGATCCCATATCCACATGTTAAAGATTCCCCAGGCAAGATATTGAACCTCAAATAGCCCTTAATGCAGCCATTGTCATGTGAGTGTGTGAGAGATAAAAAATGCACAAAATAAAGTTCTTTATGAAGGTGAGTGTGAATAGGTGAATGTGGCTTGTAGTGTAAAAGTGTTTGGAGTGCTCAGTAAGAGTAGAAAAGCCCAGTGTTTTGTTCTACTATTAATATTTTTGAGCTATGTAAGTAACTTATTATGAAGAATGTGATTTAATTTTCAATTATGACTCTTGAAATCATAATGACTTTTTGGTTATTAGCTTCTGCATTTTTCTGTGTAAAACTGGGTAATTAATACCAGTTTTTAGTAAATGTTCACAGTCACATCGCTTCGCATTAGTTTAGATTTAAATTGTTAAAAAATGCAAATATAGGTTTGCAAGTTAAAAAAAAAACAAAAAAAAAAACTATACTGATTGCTGTTGTGGTCCATGTTCTTCTAAGACTTTTAAATTGCAATGGATGAACTCAGACTAGTCCAAAAAAAAGCAAAGTATACCTGATCATAACTGAAAAGGAAGTGTCTGCACAAACATTCACATGTTTACTGAATAAAAAATATTAGATTATTTACACTTTTAAATCAATTTTCCTTAACGGTACTTTCACACAAAAAAAATAATTGCATGCTGCTGTGCCAGACATGACAGCAATGACGGTGCGAAATTTTGCTGATTAGACACACTACAGCTTTGCACTTTTTCAGTGTTTCTCCCCAGATTTTGTTGCCTCAAATGTTTGATTCCATGCCTACTTCATGTGTTTTGTCTTGGCAAAGATGTGAGAGATAAGAGGTGGGCATCTGTGTATGGCAGTGCCTTGCCATCTGTCAACTACCCATGGGGTCTCTGTGGACATAAGCTCACATGGGTAGAACATGGGTAGGCAAAGAGAGTCTCCAGTTTAGTTTAGGAGAAATCCAATAGAAATTTCAGTAATAACAGAAAATATGAGAAACGATAGAATCAATATAATTCAATATAAATGTAATTGTGCAGAGATGATAAATGTACACAAATTACCTAAGTTTACCTCCATAAGCACAGCATATGTTGTGAATTTTGTAGCTATGATTTCCTCTATACCGACAACCTTTTTACAACTATGTGGGGTCAAAAGCAAAGACACAAGGGTGTCTTTTAATGCTCCGCGAGAAGGAAAAATTTACATAATGTGAGATGATAAGGATCAATAAACCCAGCAGATCAATGAGGTCCAATTACAGGCCACTGGAGTTTCTTATCTGCTTCAGTTTAACTTTGTGCTGCCTGTGGTCCTCCACTTTCATTAAATCCCCAGTGTGATTAGGCTGGCTGATTGGCACAAGTTGAAGATTATCGCAGAATAGGATCACTGTTTGCCTGCTTACTTTTGTGTTCAAAGACACAAGAAAAGCATCCTCAAGGACACATTTTATGTTAGTGATAAATAGTACTCCTGTTTCTGTAGAGGCAATATCATCAAGCCATTATCATATTGTATCTCATTATTTTCAGTAATTCCATCAATGTTAATGAATCTTTTTTACTTTTGACCTTTTGAACTCAGTGGAAAACTGTAACAGAAAAAGGTTATTATGTTTTTTTGGCTTCTCCTCATCTTGCAGGTTTTGGGGATGCACCTTTTTTAAAAGTGCATTCACCTGTGACAGAGTCAAAGCCATTGAAGGTTACAGCCAGGAGACACATGGTGGAAAACTGGCTTATTTTTGCAAAACATGTACACACACAAACACCTCCACGGATTTCCTCAACAGTCCGAAACACTTTTTTTTTCATGCCTCTCTTTCATCTACATTTGTTATTCCAGGGCTTGTGCACTGTAGAGTCATTTTTATTGTCTGATGCTTCCCATTTGACTTTCATCTGAGCTGAATGAATAGTACTTGACAGTTGACGGAAAAAAAATCTTTTAATCTTTTCCACCAACTTTATTGTTGACTTGTGGATTACAGACTCAGTGCGAGCATCTCTTTGGTGAAGATGAAGTAGACAGTGTTTCCTGCACATGGTGTTTATGGTGTCATGGTGACACTGTAGTAGAACACAGATTAGCAAGCTTCACAAGAGCGCTTACATGTGACTCAGCATGTTTGGCCAATTACTCACCATGCTACCCGTTCCCTTGACACACCCACTTTGTGCCACATTCCAACAGCAGTGGTAGATCGTCTGACTCCGTCCCCTTATCCCGCTCTCTCCCCTCATTCCTCTATTTTTGGCATCAGACATTCTGGGCACGTAGGCCTCAGCACAATGTAAATTATTCAGCCTGGCTTGCCAGAGGCTGGGAGCAAATCATAAATCGCAGATGGTCTCAGGCTATTTCATACGGGTGACTGTGGTTAAACACCAATGCACAGAATCATTTTCAAACCCACACAAATATAAGGTTTCATTACTTGTAGCTCAGTGAGAGAGTATTTGATTTTGAACTCACACAGCGTGGCCTTTTTGTTGTATTCAAATCTGCACTGTGTGCTTGTAGCATGTTACATGTGGAAGACCTCAGATTTTTGGCTTGACTTCAAATAGGATTTCTACAGAGGTTACTTAATCATCAGGGAATACAGAATATGTAAGTTTTTTCTGAATGGCTTTGCTGCTTTTTTACCTTTTATAGGACGTCAACAAAAAGCTTTACCACAATATACACACATGATGTTTTCTATACCTAAATATTGAGGGAAACGGCTAACTGTGACGCTAAAAACAGACTTCAACATTCACAATTTAAGTGTCTCTGAAAGATTTTTCTCTTGTCTTCTCTTTTTTTTCAGATGATAATAACTCTAACTCTACTTGGAAAAGTAGAGCCAAAGTAGTCTCAAGACATAGTAACACTCAAATTTATAGGCTAAACAAATTCTCTCTTTCTTGAAAAATATAAAGATATCAGAAAAGAGTTGGTAGCTTAGTTTAATGGGATGCAAAAGAACTAAAAGAATTAAGAATATATCATGTCCTTTCCCATTTCATTTCTTTTTTTTCCTAAGGAATATATAAACCTTGTCTTCAAAGTCTGCTCTTTGCTGGCATCTAATAACTGGCACCTCAGAGGTCTGGCAAAGCACATTATAATTAGGCATTTGGAAATGTGTTACTATAGCTGGAAGCAACAAAAATGAAAAAGAAAGCTTTTCTCTGTGTTTTCCAGCATTCCTAACTTGTAACATGTCAGGCTGATGCAGCAAGTAGTAGCACTTCTCCCCTCTTTTGTTTGTTGAGTTCTTTGACAGTCTGACGAAGGCCATGAAAAATGGCCGAAGGAAGCCGGTCTGGTGTCAGGCACAGATGCCAGAGCGAGGAGGTGCTCAGTAGGGCAGCTCCATGTTTAGTGAGGCAGTTTGCTGTTTAATTACACACTGTGGGAGTCACCTTGCTCAGACCTCCGAGATCACAGGCTTAGGCCAAGGGCACAGCATACTGGCTTTTATGACCTAGATTTGGACGATATGGGGATAAACACCACAGATACACAAAGATAAAAGTGCAAAAAACAGCTTAGCATACTTTAAAAAATCATTAACTTAAATTCATACCTTAGGTGATGTCAAAACCTCATCTTCACGTTAAACCTGCAACCTTCTTTAAAATGACTTGTAAAAGCATCAGTTATATTGTGTTACGTTTAAAGGTAATGACAAAAAAATGCCTGTTTACACATTTAAAAGAGTATTTTCCTGTTTTAGAATCAAATTATAATCTATGACAAATGCGTTCATAATTCAGTCTGACTTCGACACTGCCTCATCAGTGTGTGTGTGTGTGTGTGTGTGTGTGTGGACGGGTATATACATCTTCATGGGGACCAAAAATTGGAAGTTTACTATTCTTGTGGGGACCAAAATCCCGGTCCCCATGGGGCTGAAGGCGCTTCTGAGACTCAAAATGTGATTTTAGTGTCAGGGTTACAATTAGGTTATGGTAAGGGTCAGGGTTAGCCATTCAGTTTTGATGATTAGAGTTATTAGGGTAAGTGGATAGGAAAAGCATTATGTCAATGAGATGTCCCCACCAGGATAAATACAAACGTGTGTGTGTGTGTGTGTGTGTGTGTGTGTGTGTGTGTGTGTGTGTGTGTGTGTGTGTGTGTGTGTGTGTGTGTGTGTGTGTGTGTGTGTTAAATACTAATTCCACTAAAAGAACATTGGCAAGTTTCTTGATTCACATTTCATTTACTGAAAATGTGCCCATAGTTTAACAAGTAAATGTAACCAGAATATTTTTTTCATACAATTAGCCCATATCTCAACAAGGCTCTTTATTCAGACATATATTTGTATGAGTTATTCTTTCAGCGATACACTGTTGTTTTCCAGTGCTGTGGCTCGCCACAAAGGCATGTCCTAGGAGGAGGAGGAAATCATTAAAGGAAATCACTGAACCAATAGTAAGACTATAAGGTACAACAGTTTCCCCCTTGGAGCCCATCACTGCACTGTACACTCACATTATGGCCTAACATCTCAGAATTATATGATTAATCTAGCCATTAAATTCACACATTACAGTACAGCCAAGGAATAATATCTTTCCTAAAAAAGAGTCATATATACTGCCATATAAGCACTGTTTGATGGAAGATGTGTTTCCACACAACAAAACACAATAAAACAAATTAAAAAGAAAATACAGCTGGTGGAGTGTTTGGTATTTTCTGCTTTAGTTCTCATTCCTCTTTCTCTCCAGTTCATATAATCACGGCATCAAGGACATGCAGCGACATAAAGTTCCTTTCCTGACAAACCTTAAATTGATGTTCTACAATCTGAAAATGATCACTGTGGTAGCAAACTGTGAAGGTGGCTTTAAAGACAGTGGCTACAGTGAAAATGTGAAGCCCAGCTACCACCACAATCTTAGTTAATGTTAACAATTATTACAAAGTATATACAAGTATTTAAAAAAAATAATAATTTCACAGAAAACTATGCAGTGTTGTGAAAACAGAAAGTACACCCTCTAGTTGTGGAGGCAAAGGACCTACTCAAAGTTCTTTTAAGAGTTTTGGCATGTTGCAAGAGTTGTGCTCCTCACTCTCCCACCATGTCTAAGAAGAAGCCCAGACACCCTTCAGACAAAGTTTATTTCTGCTTTTATTCACCATTCCATTTTTTTCAGTCACTACCAGTAGCTCATGACCATAAATGAGATCTGGAACATAAATCAACCTATCAATCAGCACCTTCAGGGTCAGCTCTCTCTTCACCGCAGCAAATTGGTAGTGTGTCCACATTGCTGAAATTGCCACGCCAGTCCGGTCAGTGTCAGTCTCCCACTTCTTTATCCCCACACTCATGAACAAGACACAGAAATACTAAAACGTCTCCAGTTGGGGCAGAAACTCATCCTTGACTTGGAGTGGGCATGGCACCCTTTTCTAGCTTAGAACAATGGCCTCAGACAATAGTGGGACTAATTTCCATTCCATGTGATTTACACTCAGCTGTAAATTGCCCCACTATGTTCATGCTAATCTATGTTCCAGACCTCATCTATGGCCCCACAATCCTGACACCACTGAACCTTCTACCATCCACACTCTGGCTGCACCTACAAATTCTGTTCTTAAATTGTGAGATTATGAGAACAATCATTGGATCAGTTTCTTCTGCCTGGTCTGGCTTACTGCTGGCAGCGTTAACCAAGCTCTCACTATGACTGTACAGAAACCAAAAATGATTAACAACAACTAAAGCTAATCAGACACAACAGAGTTTTATCACTCAATTTGCCTCATGCTATAGTGGTTGTCAGGGCATGTTGGCATGTTACAGGACAAGCAAACAGGTGCTATCTTCTGTGATTCATGAAGAAAGATAACACCTCTGTGGAGTAGATCTTCCAGCTGTGCACTGGAGAGTTGGCAGGTAGAATTTTCCTCACTTCCAGGAGGGTCATTGCTGCTCAGATTGGGGCTTGTAGTGTAGCAGTATCAGCTCTCCTTTTCATGTGTGGCATGACCAGGCCATGCCCTAGTTCTCCCAGGTGCAGTACAGTGACATCACTAGCGTTCAGATAACTTCCAGTCTGGCAAGCTCGTATCCAGATGAAGGGAGGCACACGGTGTGGTACTTTAAAGCACGAATCAAAGCAAATGTTAAGTGAACAAATAGTTTGCCCTATTAAAACTTCATAGGTGGAATTGGGTCTACCTAGTCAAAGTCATGAAAGAAAGCCTGTTCCACAATCAGAAGCACATCCAGAGATCACAGACTATAAGATAATAACTTTTCAATTTTAAGTATTGTTATCTATTTACTAATAATGATATGTTTACCTCCACACTCAATTGAACCCCTTTTCCTTTTGCACTTATAGTCACATGTGGCTCATTTGTTTTGGAGAATTCACTTTGGGAGCACTTCTCTTTTTTTTTTTTCTTAACACATCATCCACACTCACTCCATCCTTGTTCATGCTAATTTCCACTAATGATTAGTCAAGGATAAAGAAACGATGGGGCTTTTCACACGTTGCTAACAAGTCGAAGGCTCTTACCCCACAAAGATTAAGGGCAAGCTCTTTTGTGCACTCTGGAGTGAAGCCCAATAAATCCTCATTGATGTTCCAGCAGTGTAATTATCACAGGACCCAGAGGCAGAGATCAAATCACTGAGTGCTATTGACAGTGTAGCTTGATACAAACAGGTATGTTAGATAGGGCCACCAGAGAACCCACTGTGGGGTTTATCAGTTTGACATATCAGTCCTTGATACCTTTAAAATCTCCCTCCTCTATTTTATCTGTCTCTGTAGGGTTTTGGCATTTCCATTGTGGCCAATTGAATCGAATGATCTATAAATGTGGAAGAGATATGATGTGTACAGCAATCCACAGAGACATGGTTAGTTGACAATACAAGAATTGTGGCTATCCAGGGGAATATAACGCTGGTAAAGAAGGTGCATACTAAAGTCCACATTAACAGAAACATGGATTTCAAGTGTAAAACTGTGCCTCCCGTCAAGCAATTGAATGTATTTGTCTGCTCTCATTTTCAAGAAAAGTACATTTCTTCTTTTTTCTTGTTTGTTTGTTTTGTTTTATTTTACTGTACAATTCATGCTGTCATACAACATATAACATCATATCAGCTGTTATTTTAATACTGCAGAATATTTATAAAAACAGAGCGAAAATGGATGACTGCTTTCCACACAAATCCCAGCTTGATGGGGTTTGCCGCTGTGGAAGAAGAGGAAAACAAGATAATCTTTGAATGGCATGAAGCATTGAGGGGTTGGAGAGGCAGAGAAAGATAAACAGCCAGAGAAAAAGAAAAAAGGGAGACAGAGAGCAATAGAGAGAGTGAGATTCAATTCTTTCCTCGTCTCGTTCTTGGGATGTGTGGTGTGTCTGCTCTGTATGCATTTCCGTGCCTCCAGAAGGACCGGTGTTTGTATGCACACACTGATGATTTTGACAGCTAGGCTGTATCAGCAAAACAAGGCCTTATAAATTGCACTGGTTTAGATGCTCCGTGCAAGTATTGACTGTTAATATCTTGGCTCGGCCTCTGTGGAATAGCACAAGAACAAAACAGACACATAGAAATATCTGCTATCTCAGAAAAACACTGTAATTCTACAGTAGACAGGCCGTATGTGTGAATACGCTTGAATGCAACAAGCACGTACACATACATACAAATAATAAATATCTTAACATCTTGTGGATACAACACTTTTCATTATGTACAGTATATGTTCATACATACTGCATGCCCGAGTACTTGTGTGTGTTTCAAAGGCTTTGCGTTGATGAACGTGAAACATTAAATTGAATACAAATTGCCACATTTTCACCATATTTGCACATTCACCAAGGCCTCACACTTTGCAAAACAGGAAAACCTTAGGGAATGCTTAATAATATGCTTTTTTGGGTGATTGGCTAATCCACTTATGCCGTGCTTGTAAATTCCCAACACAAAAATCAATCATTATTAAAAGGGAAACAACAACTATTTAGGCAAAAATGCATCTTAGTAACAAACGGATTTTCCGTCATTTAAGAATGAAGATTGTGTGCTATGAAGCTCTAAGCACTAAACCATGTTTACTGCTTGCTCAGCTTTTGACAGTGTAGAAGCTGATCAGATAAATAATTTCTATACTAGTCATGAATATATATATATATATATATATATATATATATATATATATATATATGATGATGTGTGTGTGTGTGCATTGTAATAAAGTAAATGTCTTTACTTGGCTTTTGCATGGCTTTTCTCTCACTTCAGCCACTCCCCCAGATCTGCTGGGGGTCTCTTTCTGTCAAAAATAAATTTTTAACCAGCCTGTCGTCATACACTAGGTTAGAGGCAGTCGTTGGGTTTCTCCCAAAGCTCCTGCAGGGTTTTAGCTTACTGTTGTTGTGAACTGGTGCAAACTGAATTGAATGTGACACAATAAGTTATTGGCTATTTTTCTTTCAATAGCATGACATAAGCAACAGTATCAACAATAGTACTACTACTACTACTACTACTACTACTAATAATAATAACAATAACAATGAAATTAATAAGAAGAAGAACAAGAAGAACAAGGACTGGATCTTTCTGTGTAGCTGCATACACGAAACCTGCCAGCAGGGAAAGTAATGCAAATATCAGTGACATTAAATAAACTGTATTCACCTTTAAATCCAGTAACAGATACTTTTAAGACCAAGTTAAGTTGAAAGGCTGCAGATTCAGTCCATGCTGTGGGGATCACAGCATTTCAAGACATCTATTAATTCTCATTAATGGGATTCTCACAGGCTTAGGACTGAGGATGATCCCTTCTAGAGGATGTTGCTCTCTATCTGCAGCCAGCTTGGCCAACCAATGAGTGGATGATGAAGCAAGAATATTGCCAAGGCAGTTCGTCAGAGGATTGGCCAAGATTTTAAATTTGTTATTATTAGACAGAAATACTTCATGGAGTTCTTTTCATTATGAAAATTTGTGGTGTTACTGCAGGTTGGCTTGATTTAATTTTGAATTCTTTTGGCATGGTCTCCAAACACACTGATAAGATTCTGTAAATGCTTAACGTCCCTTCTTTCTGTATCAATGTAGCTATCTAAATTCACCCTGTGTTTAGTTTCTGAATCTAGGGATCTTAAAGCAGAGGAAATACAGTTTCTGCCCTATTTTTGTGCATAGTGTCCTAAAGCTGGTCATTAATTTTCATTAAGTGCTGTCAGTAAGGACCATTAACCAGGCAAGAGAATAATCACCTCCCAGGAGTGGTGACCCGTTTATGGCACTGTTAAGGGTTAACTGAAACAACCCACCTTAGATGTACCAACATAAGACTTGCAGTACAAAACACAGTAAACATCTAGTAATGAACCATTTTTTTAAGATAAAATACAATTCTGAAAAATAAATGAATAAGTTAATAAAAACAAAAAGAAATTAGCACTATGCTTGTAATGCTTAACGTTGTTGAAAATTACATGTTTAAAATATAAATGTCTGACAAACAAACAGAACATAGCTTTATGTCTTACACAGGTTAAGATGTTTACTGTATAGCATTATGTGAATTTGAAAAATGTGTCATTCTTTAAATACTTAACCATGTTGGCACATGCCAACAAATGTAAAAAGCCTGACCTTAATCAGAGGATTATCCCCTGTATTTCACACTGTCACAAGGATTAGATTATGCATTATTTGACCTTTTATGTGTCAAATATATATTTTCATTGTGTCGTAGTCCAGGCTGAGTGTCAGTTTGTGGAGAGTGTATTTGCATTCCTGCTCCTGGATCCAGGTTCCACTCTGCTGGGCAGAGGGAGGATGACCACACACCTGTTTGTCATCAGCTCCAATTATGGGCCAACATTTAAGGACTAGAGCCTTTATTCACCAACAGATTGTCTGCTATGCTTTGGGGGGTAAATTGGTGCTCATGCTGTGGCCTTGTTAATCAGGTTCTCTTTGTGTTGACTTTGGAATCTCTGTCTTCAGTTGTCCAAAGCTTAGGCTCAATATCCGCATCCTATCTGTGTATTCACCTTGTTCCTTGCCTGGTTCTTTGACAAGTATCTGACACTCACCTGCCCTGCGCTCCTACTCATCAACATTCTTTGGTATGGTCTGCCTTTCATCTGCTTTTGTGTCCAAAACTTGGTATCGGCTATCTTAGGCCTGGACACATTGTCCAGAGTATAAGATCATACATTTGTTTTTCCAGCCTCTTATTGCTCATGTTTACCTTTTTTGAGACATATTGCTACCATCATAATCAAAATGAGCTCGTGAAATGGTATAATGTTTAGTGTTGGGAAAGTTTAACCAACAGCTCTAATGTTGCCAATAAACACAAAGCAATCACTGGATATAAAGAGTAGGTTGCAGTATTAAATAGGCAATTTAATGTATAAATAAAGTATAATGTACTACATTATACTTTATTTATACATTAAAAAGAGTCATCAAGAACTTTCAGTTTAACTTAAAAGAAATACGGATAAATAGAACACCTATTGTATTACTTTTTTGGGGGGAGATGTACATCAAGTAGGATTTGAGGTTGCTAAGCGCAGTATCGTAAGGTGATCCCAGGATGCATCTCACCTTTCAGTCTAAAAGACTTGTGGCAAGCTGTGTGACACACATATTGTGAAATTTTTTATATAAAGTGTTTGGTTTGAGGGGAGGTGACATCTTCTTTATACTACAGTAAGCTGTCAAGCCTGAGGCTGTGTAAGAATATGTTCTACCATTTTAAATGTGTTTTTCCTGCAATCCTTTTTGGAAAACAAGACTTTTTATTGCTGTGAACATGACATGTTTTAAATTTTTATCGTTATCCTTTTTTTTAAAAACTTCATGCTGTAACGCTTTTAATCAAATGCTATCAGTAAAATAAAGTACAAAAGAAAAATGAAACTTAGAAAAATAGTTTCATATGATTAAATCATGCCAACAGTATCTAACAGTTTTGTGAATATTTTCACACTTAAGTTCAATCGTTCTCAGTCTTTGCAGTAGTTTCAGCAGCAGAATCGACTTCAGAGGCCTGGACCACCCCAGGCTGCACCATGAGTTCTCCCAGGCCAATCACTTAGTTCTCTCCTCAGCAGTCCCTGTGTAATCCCAGATCAAAGGTCTCAGAAAATCAGGACAGATTCTCTTGGGTAACTCCCACATGAATGATATGAAGCAGCATTATTTTTTTTTACTCTTTATTCTCTTGCAGGTTATTGCTTGATAGCTGGACAATATCAAAATTTTTCCTTTTCTTTTTCATTATGCCCAAACTTTTCACTGTATATTGTCAGATGAGTGTGAGAATCCCCAGTATCACCAGCAGTACAGGTTGAATGGGGGAGGGGATGGAAATAAGGAAAAGTTGTTCTATCTTATTAAAACACAGAATCAAATAAAAAGAATCATGTATGCATTGCATTTTAAATGTAAAATCATGATGTTTGTGTATGTAAAAATGTCACGTATAAATCAAGCAGGAGTTGAATGAGAAAAGAAGAAGTGATTTCTGTGTACGACTGTCTGTAGACCATTTAGAGAAGTGAAGTCACTTGAGCCATGACGCAGATGGGTGCGGTGTTCCTCCTTCCCTACTAAAAGAGAACCCACCCAACTCAGGTTGTAGACATTTAGCAACAGGATAGTTAGTGTTTAGGAAGTATATTTGAAATCATTATTTGAATTGATTGTTTGCTATAACCCTGCCAAAATATTTTCTTTAATAAATTAACCTATCTGCATTTAAAGTAAATTGTGGCCATTCATTCTATTATTCTCTTAAAACAGTAAATGGTAAAAACTTTATGTGTGCGCAAACCCATAACATCAGTATTAAGGTTCTTTTAGGTTATTCTAACTGTAAAGATGCTGTCCAGATCACTAATTTTTACTCTGCCAATAACAAGGGCCATAGATCATTAGAGGAGACATGCCATTAATAAGTGTGACTGACAAACATGTTTCATTAAAGGTTGCCAGTGAGAGCATAAAGTCAGTGGTTGTGCAGGGCGGCCAGTTGGAAGCTGAGCGAGTCTCCTCGCCACCGGCTTAAACTGGTCTCAGTTTCACCTAGCAGGGTAATACCCATAGGGATATAGGGACTCTGACCCAAAGGACGGAGAGCCGGACCAGACCCTGTACGGGGTAACTGGCGATCTAACAATATACAAGTCAACATTTACTTACAATAGGTATAGTGACATTAAGTCCACACTGTATAAACCTTCAGTATGAGGTTTGCAGACATTTAGTTATTTTCCACTTCCCTAATGAAGGAATCTGTGTGGTGTTGGATGAACTCAAACCTTCATAATTTTATAATGATGTCACTCTTTAACATTACTGTCACTGTCTTCAGCAGGAGACTAGAAATCTCCTGCTGAAGTCAGGGCTCCTGAGAACCGGGGAGGTACACATTTCAAGGTATTGGAAGATTTCTCAGGTTGCCCTTCTGATGTAACACGGTTTCTATGGTTCTTGCTGGTCACAGTTGTGATTCGGGCTGCAAGTATTGCAAACTGCGGCACAGCCAACCAGTCCTGTGAAGGACTATCCCTCATCTTTGGTGATCCTCGGCATCCTTTCGGCATATTATGGCATGGTTCTGGGTTCTTCTGACATAGTGTTTTTGAGTTCCTGTGCTTTTAGTCTTGTTTTGTATTATGGTTTATTATACGTTTAGTCTCCCCTTGTGTCTTTGTCCTCTGTGTCCCATCCCGTGCGTCTGTGTTTATGGGTGTTTGTGTGAGTCCTTTTCTCTTGTTTTTCTCCTTGAATGTCATTCAATGTTCTCCCCACCTATTTTGTGTGTCCATGTTTCCCAGCATGTCAGGTCTCTCTCGCGCTCTCTTGCTCCCTATCGCGCGTGTGTGTCACAGTCTACGTCTCACCATGTTTCCTGTTTTACTTTGACAGTCCATGTCCTGGTTTAGTTTATTCAGTTTTCTTTTCTCCCCATCTCATCAGGTCTAATTTGTGTCAGCTGTGTTCCCCGTGTGTTTCCACCTCCCTCGATACCCTTCTGTGTATTTAGGTCTGCGTCTCCCTCATACCCAGCTGTGTGTTCTGTTCCTAGCATTGACTTGTTTCGGCAATAAAGCTGTATTTTGTGTTAAAGTCCTGTCTAAGAATCTGCGTTTGGGTCCAATCCTCCCTGCTGCACACATGGTCAATGTCGGTGTTTCTGGTTACAAAAACAGCAACAAGTAATGGAACCTCCTGGAAGACCTGGGTTAGCTGAGCCACCTCCTGGGTGGCAATATTTTTTATTTTTTTAGAGGAGAATGGAGTCTCTAAACCTTTCCAGAGCACACCTAAGGACCCGTGTACATCCCAGTCATAGTGCAAGTCAAAAGAGGAGAAACCCATTGATCACTTCTCTGTACGCAAACAGCAGAAAAGACAGCTGTCATTCCCAATCTGTTATGTGTTTGATATGTATTTATGCAACATGCTCCTTAGGGTCTGGTAGAACCTTTCTGCTAGGCCATCAGTGTGTGGTTGGTAAGGTGACATCTCAATTGCTAAGATGCCAAGTTGTATCAACTTGGAGGTAAATCTAGTTCCCCGGACTACCAGAATTTCATCTGGTATCATCTGGAGAAGAGCTGTACCAGTACATGCACAATAGTGGGAGATGTGAAGGAAAGCTTCTGGAAATTGTGTAGCACAGTGACTCACACCCAAGATATACTGACGATGATACTGCTTTTCATCAGAGGTCCCACAATGTCTGTGGCTGCCATTGTGGAATGGATCAGAGTTGACAGGAAGTGGCTGGAGTAGACCTTGATCTGACTTGGGAGCAGCCATGTTTTCTGGCATGTGGGACATATAAGATAATGTACCTGTGTACAAGTCTAATAAAAATGTGAAGTCACCAGCAACATCCTCTTCAGGTTTTTTTTGCGGCCAAGGTTACCAGCCTAGGTGAAAGTGAGTGTAGATTTTATTATTTGAAGTGCCTAGAAATTTTCAAGATGACTGCTGAGTTATCTTGGTATTCATGTCTATATATCCTGTGAGATGTTTTAAACCAATAGGCATCACAGATTAAAAAAAATATATGATGTGTACGAAATGTAAGAAATATGTGATTATAAATAAATTATTAGATTTTTTTTAATCTATAAATTTTGTGCCTTCACATAAAAAACCCTACTGATCCACTTACTGTGGGAGTCACTGTCACTTTATCTGTGGATTAGAGGATAAAAACAGTGAGTAGTTTGTCAACAGTTCAAAGTTTGAAATATGTGAGTGGGTGGAGAGTGGCAGAAGATAGCTTCTTTTTGCCTATCACCAGATTCTCCTATGGCTCTGAGCAGATGTACCATGCCGGAGATGCTTTTCTTAACTTTGGAAAAGGAATTTGACGTTCTGCACAGGAAAGTCCTGAGCTTGCCAAACACGCAAACATGCACCATCCATACACACACAAACCGACCGCCATAGCTTGTTGTGTTGTAAATCATTGGCCTCTCTCTGGTCTATTAAGATATGGAAAGCGCCACATGGGATTTATACAGTCAATCTATTTTACTAGTCTTTGGTCTCAGTGCTGCCATCAGGTTTGTTCCTTAAATGCCTTATCAGTTAAATGCAGCTGTTATCCTATGTATTCAACCAGAAATGTGAATGTGACTTCAGTATGAATAAAAAGCTATGTATACTATATAACATTATACACTATGATCATATATGCTATCTTGAATTAGTTATATATAGTTTATCTCCACTATATCTGTCACATCTGTGAATTAAACTGTGCTGAAAATAGATATAGGTTTTATATCACCCTGTAAATATATGATGCATATAAGCAGTGATATAATAATAATGTATAATATAAGAAATACATACTAATATATGGACTCTACTCTCAGCAGCCTACCTGTCAGAGAAGAAAGTATTGTGTAGGCCACTAAGAGTAATACAAACTTTTGTTGATGTTAGCATATTCATGTAACTAATGTAAATTACAATTGTTCCTCTGTCATTTACACAGAAGGATGTTCTTTTTTTTTAACAAATCTGGTCTTTTAACAACCTTTACTAAGATAATTCAGTTAGTTCTCTTGGAAAGCTGCTGCATCCCAGTGCAAAAAACCTATCACATTCTTCTGTGATTTAGAGAAATATAATACATTAAATAAAATATTATTACTATACTAAGTGGTATAATTCTATTACTAATCCAAATTCCAGGGTTATTGCTTGAACAGCTGTTGGACTACACAGTTTGGTATTTGTACTCGTTCAGGTTCTCAGTTTAACTGAGTAAATCCAATAAACCCTAAGTGAGCTCCCAGATCACTTTAAACTCAAGATTGAGCCTATGTAAACACGTCTCTATACAAAGACTAAGAGTAAACCTACATAAAGAGATAAATGTCTTTGCCAATTTCACTCGATATAAACATCAATAAATAAAAAGCTCTATAAATTTGGCAAATATTAAGCCCCACTTTCTGCTGGTTCCATCTCTTCTGCTTTAGAATATCCATCTGTTCTTTTTCATAATACAATTTGGAATAAAAATCTAATTATAAACCATACTAGACTTTTCAGGTGTGCTTCAGTAGATTCAAAGGGGAGCACTTCACAAAAGCTTGCATACATCATTGATCCAACAAATGATGTCACCATGTCTGCATTTTATTTCTTGTCCTCTGCTGCCTGCTCTGACCAAAACAGTTTTATTGAAGCGTGACATTACAGTCTGCTCACTCTGCCCTGCTTATACCAGGTCTGGTATTGTTCACTGTTTTAGGACATTTTTTTTATTCATCTGAAGAAGGCAGCTGATGTCCATCCACCCATCAAAACTTTTTCTGCTGCTTATCTGGGGTTGTTTCATGGGCCAGCAGCCTAAGCAGAGAAGTCCAATCCTCTCTTTCCTTAGCCATCTCCTCCAGCATATTCAGGGCAACACCAACACCAAGGCCACAAAGAAATATAATCTCTCCAGAATGTTCTGGGTCTGTTCAGGGCCTCTAAATGGTAGGACATACACAGAACACTTTGACCAGGAGGCACTCTGGTCAAATGCCCAAAACACAATAACCCTGTATCTAAGAGAGAGTCCAGACACCTTTCAGAGGAAGCTGATTTCTACTGCTTTCATTCACACTCTCTAATTTCTTTGCTTTCTAACCAAAGCTCATGATCAAAGGTAAAGGGAGGAACATACACAGACCAGTAAACTGACAGCTTCACGTTTACCCCAGCTCTCTCTTCACCCCAACAGATTGATACAGTTTCTACATCACTGCAGGCACCACACCAACTTGTCTGTCAATCTCCTACTCCCACACATTCTTTAAACACTTTTTTTCAGCTGAAAAATATGGCCTCAAACTTGGAAATGTTAATTCTCTTTCCCCCTGCCTCGCACTTGGCTGTTACCACTCCAGTGTGACTCGGAGGCCAAAAAATAGCCACCAGAACCACATCATCCACAAAAAGCAGAGACAAGATCCTTTGACCACCAAAGAGGAAGCCTTCTGCCACTTTTCTCTGCCTAGAAATTCTGTCCATGAAAATTATGAACAGAATGGGTGACAAAGGGCAGCCCTGGCAAAGTTCAACACCCACCAGGAATGAGTCCAACTTACTGGCAAAAATGCAGATCAAGCTGTCTCTGCAGCTTTAAAGGGACTGAATGGCTTACAGGAATGGGCCAGATAAGTCATTAATCCCTCAGGTTGCCTTTAGGTACGTGGTGTAATATTTAAGTCCAAAAAGCCCATGTAGACTGGTTGGGCAAGCTCCCCCACGCACTTACACAATTAATTGGAGGGTGTGTGTCCAGGCAGCTAATGTGTGTTAAATATATGTAGTTGCTTGTCTGTCACAGGGTTAACACGAGGAGACAGACAATCATTTGCACCTTTAGTCGATTCACCAGTTAACCTAACCTCATGCATGGTTTTTGCTGGAACCAGTGTATCCAAGGGAACCCACACAGACATTGGGAGAAGATGGCAGCTCCACACAAAGAGACTAGAGACTGGACTTAAGCCCATGAGTTTGTTGCTTTTAGGTGAGATTACTTTTCAATGATCCACCATGCTGCCCTTTTCTTTAGCATTATATTGCTTCTGAATGATACAGAATATTTAGATTTTGTAATGTTTTCTTTGCAGTTAAAGTTTTAGTTTATAATTTTACTTAAGGAAATGTCCCATTTCTTCATCTTCTTGCCACTGTGGTCCCTTTACATCCATCTAATCCTGTCACTTGCATCTTTTTCTGTCACACCACCCATCCACACATCCTAATTCACTACATCTATAAACCATCTCTGTGTTTTTTTTGTTTTGTTTGTTTTCATTGTTACTTTCCTTTCTGCCTGCTACCTCCATATTAAGCATCCTTTGACTAGAATATACACTATCCCTCTGCACATGTCCAAACCATCTCAATCTTCCCTCACTAACTTTGTCTCCAAACTACTCAACCTGATCTTTCCCTGGGATGTATTCACTGCTAATCCTGTCCTTCCTGGTCCCTCCCAACATGAACATCAATCCTGCCTACACTCTGTTCTTCACCTCTCTTGTGCACTGTCTGTTGCATTACATGGTTAACCTCAGGTATTTAAACTCATCCAATTTCATTACCTCTACTCCCAGTGTCTTCACTATTATAAGTGCCTCCCTGTCATTCACATGTTTACTCTGTCTTTTAGTTTATTCCTCTTTATACTTCTCCAGCGTCTCTTCTACAGTAGCTGCAGTCTAATCTCATAAGAGATCATGATGGTGTCTGAGAACATCATAGTCCATCCTGTATATATTTTCATCAGTATTCTTAAGTAAATACTGCAGCTATAGTGATTAAAGCCATAATAGCCATAGCTCACTGAATGTCACCTCTCTTCATTTTTGAAGTCATTTTTGACCATCTTCTTTCAGTCTGTATATACCCACATGTTATTGTAACTTTATATCAACAAACTTTCTGTAACCTATATGAAAACCTCAAGTGTTAGATCTTTACAACACAGGATAGAAAGTATGTTGATTGTGATAGAACTAATAGAAGATATGTATATTTAAAAGTGAGTCAGCAGAGGAAAAAAAGTCAAATCACAAAGGTGTAACACGTATCTTTATGAAAACTGCATGTCATGTTGAAGCCATTGATCACATTCCCCCACGCTATGAAGTCAAACTTATGAAAGTTCCCATTCCTGTTTTATCCTCAGACGATAAACTGAGCTGAGGACAAACAGAATAGAGCCTGAATCAATACTTCCATTTACAACATGAAAATTACCTGTGGAGAGAGAGGGTGAGGAAAAACAAACCGATAATCTTCCAACTGTCATTCCCCCTGTGCAAGGGGAAATCAATTACTTGTTGAACTCCATACAGTGTGCACCTTGGAAACTACAATCTTTCATCACAATACGTACATGCTGAGGGGAGTATGATCGTCAACAAACAACACATACAAAAACTTTCTTTGTTGCCCTCCTCTTGATTGACTCATTGAAATTCAACTTTTTCAGAAAGTGCAGAAACCAAATGAAAACACATGCATATTTCCTTTTCATGCTTGAACAACATGATAAACAGGTTTTCAAGAAGTAAAAAAATTGAGCTTTCATTTGTCCGTTATGTATCTTTGCAGATCGCTTTATTTGAAAAACTAGAATGATAAAAATAAAAGTAATCACAATAAAATGGGGGAAAAAATGATTCAATCTGGAATCTAAAGAAATGTAAAAAGGTGTTCACCGAGACATGAAACCATTCTGCAGTTCATTTTCTATCATTTCTCTTTTGAACTTAAAAGACATCAATCGGTCTGGTGTATAATCAACAGTGCATTTCTCTCACCCTGAATTATACCCTGCTTAAATGTCTTTTCTATCCTGCATTGGGTCATAATTTAGAAAAGGAGCAATATGCTAAGGCTTAAAAGGAAGAGATAAACTCTTTGGAATCATAAACTCCTTAGATAAATGTTTTCTGTGCTCATAAATGACACGGAATGTTTGGTGAAATTCTATGTTTCACCAAACATAGAATTAGTTTCCCTTTTCAGAGCCAGAGGCTACGCCCATCTTTTATATACAATCTATTAGTGTTTCTCTTAATTGTCAATTGTATCTCCATTAGGAGCTAACCTGTTAGTTTGCTACCTGATTATGGTGACATGATAAAAGAGTTGAAGAAAATGAGGGCTCAGACTGTAACAGAGCAGAAAAGCCTAAAATAAATGGGAAATGTTGCACAAAAATAGGTCACTATTTATATTTTTCAAATTTTTATATATTTTTAATTACAATTTGCATATTTCTAATTGTTTTGATTGAACCTGAATTATATGAAGTAAAGTCTTTTTGACGTGGAGGAGATTGACTCTTGCATTGTTGTTACTATAGTTTACTTACATTCTGTGCCCAATGCCTATTCCAGCTTAGAAGATATGGGTTAAAATAATATTAGCATGTTAGGAAATACATCTAAGTCTATATGACAGGATAGAGGCAATGTTGCATTTAAATTTGTGATATTAGCTGTTTTTTTATGTAGCAATTAACTAATTCAAGATGATTTTTGCATATAAGTAATCTTATCTTTGTGTTTTTGCTTCTATACCTTTAAAAAACGTTAAGAAGTTTGTTATAGCTAACTTCCTTCCTTTGTCTTTTTTCTGCTCTCTTCGTGGGTCACCACAGCAGCTCATCTGCCTCCATCACACCCTGAGCTGTCACACCAACACTGCGTATATCCTCTTTAACTATATAGTCAAACCGCCTAAATATTAATTCCAATTCATAAATATTAGACAGCCAGACCATTGTTACTTTGCAACAATAGATTTAAAATATAACTTTTTACCACTGTAATCAACATGCTTCAAAATGCATTTACCCTGAAGTGAAACTGTCTGTCTCGGTTTGACAAAGAAAGCAGATAGTATTACACATAATTTAGTGATGTGTAAAAAGACTGTCAAAGCCTTTACGCCATTTAGGCAGCACTACTACTCAATAATTTTTTTAATTAAGACAAGTCCGACAATATAGCTATCACAGATGTATTTTGGGGGCATGTCAAAACCATTTTAGCCAGCACTAAACAAAAACCACATGTGCTAAAAAGAAAAAAGCTTGAGAAGAAAAATTCAAGCACTGTGCTGTTGTGTGCTTAATCAAACCCATAGCACCACATAAACTTAATTATGACCTCTTTGACTTCCAGCAAGAAGCCAGCTCTTCTCTTATCCACAGGTACTAAATTTTACACATACACACCACACCAGCCAAATAATGCTGCACTGTTCTGGCTAGGTCCAACTTTTATATTGTTCATGATCTGTACTTTCTGCCAGAAACCACCTTAGTTACAATCCAAGCTCTCCCAGTGGATTTATCAATTTTAAGATAGAGGATTGCTACTGTTTGACACCTTTACATTGTGTTGAGTGCCACATTTAAATACCAATTCAGGTTTCAGGATGGACATGGATGGACTCTCTGAGTTGCTGTTCCTACTCCACTAACATGCTTCTAATATTACACATTCCCTGCTGATCCAGTGTAAGAATGCATTAGATGTGTATTGTGACATAAATCACTTATGTTTTATTATGCTGTGCTTCAACCAGAGGTTTACATAAGTGTGAACCTATAACTTTTCACCTTAGACTTCTAGTTTACTAATAAAGACACTGAACCACATCATTTCCTTGCTGTGTGACGGGTGGTTTATGTGAATGTCGTTGTGCTTTATGCTCTTCGGTGTACAAATCATTGCGTAAGAAAGCATCACATCTCAATGTTACCCTCTGCCCCATGACTCAGAGTTGCCCGGTATCACGACTTTAGCTTGAGGGCCAATGTCATCTTCAGTGCCAGAAGAATAGATGTGGCATGCCAGCTTCATACACCTCCCACTCACCATGCTTCACTAGTATCTCATCCTACTGTAACTTCCTTACAGATAATGACCATGCTCCTGTCTGGTCCATGTATGTATGGACATGTGTACATGCCCACACACACAGAAAGAGGCAGACAGGGGAGACAGTGTAAATGTAAAGCTGTTAAAATCAGTGTTCTTTCTTTATGCAGAAGTCAAATTTAGGAGACAAGTGCAGATAACAAAAAGTAAAACGAGGATGTAAGCTGACAGACTTTTTCTTTCTTTGTTTTTTTTTTTCCAATTTTAAGGTCAGTTTTATCATCTTTCAGTAATATACAATTTAAACAGATTAGTACTATTCACAGAGGTAAAAACAAACAAAAAACATCCAAACCAAAAAACCTCAAAGAGAATATTATTTCTTTACTGTATTATTTTTTATTTTCTATTTAATGTCTTGTATTCAGATTACCAGTGTGTTTCAAATTTGTCTTTACAGCTAATTAAAATGAATATTAACTTATGTAGCATCTGTAGTACATCTAAAGGAAGAGACAGTGTGCAAGAGAGGTGAAGAAAAGAGCTCAAGCTGAGCGGAGGGACGGAGACAAGTGTCAGTGGTGATTTGTAAAAAAAAGGATACCAGCAAGAGTGAAAGAGAAGATTTACAAGATGGTTGTGCAACCTGTTATGATGTATGGTTTGGAGACAGTGCCACTGACAAAAAGGCCAAACTGGAGGTGGCAGAGCTGAAGATGCTAAGATTGGGAGTGACCAGGATGGACAGGATTAAATATGAGTACCTCACAGGGACAGCTCAGGTTGGAGACAAACTTATAGACAGTGGATGTGTTGGATGAAGTTTATTGAATTATGGAGCTGCCAGGTAGGAGGAAAGATCAAGACCACAGAGAAGATTCATGTAGTTTTGAGGGTTGATCTGACAAATGAGGATGCTAGGGATTGGGTGAGATGGAGGAAGATGATCCAGTGTGGCAACCCCTAAAGGAAGCATATAAAAGAAAAAGAAAAACAGGATCTGTAGTATGATGAAAATGAGATGTCACACTTTTTCACAGATCTCAGCCTGCCAACAATGCAGTACCCCTACATGACTATGGCTTTGACTACAACCCTGCGACTTGAACAGTTGATTACAACTCAATAGGATTTGATTTAAGAGTTCAAAATAACTTAAACTACAGACATGTTTAAACGTTTGTTGACTGAATAAAATGACAGTTTAGGCAGTCTGTTCAAAAGGACATTCACTGAGCAACAGTTGCTGTGTTGATATACTGCAAAACACAATGATTTATTATTAAATACATATAGATTTCTCAGATGTCTACAGAAGCATACATTTTTTACTGCTGATATTTACTGAACAAACTCAGCTGTTCAGACACACAGATTTTCCATTTTATTTTGTTTTTAATAAGGCAAGTTTGAGATATGACCGCCTGGTGTGCTGGGATGAGGCACAACTGCAATGAGGAAAATAGCTCACTACGGTTGAGATGATAAAATGAGGTTCAGCTTGGCAAAACAAAAACAAAAAGTTTATAAAATAACATGTGAGGTTATGATAAATTATTTCCTTCAAACAAATGTTAGGCCCTTAACAAAACTTTTTTTGTTGCTCCATGTCTGCCATGGCCATGAGAAATGATAGAGGATGAGTTTTTCAACAATTTTGTGAATAAAGCAGTTGACTATTTTGGATGCTCAATACTTTTTTCCACCAAATCAAGAGCACATCAAGACAAATAACTCACAAAACACTTAAATAAAGTTAAATGCATAATTTTGAACTTTCAGAATGATATTTGATGAATATTATGAATTTATACAGTATGTTAGAATGACACAAACACAGCAGCAACACCGACAGCAGGTAGTGCTGTATATGTAATTGTATTTGTGCTATTCTCTTATACTCCCACATTCCAAATAGCCAAAATTATACCAAAGTATGCCTAAATATAACTTAATCACTTTCTGCTTTTTTGTTGCTAGCCAGCATTAATGTATGCAGTTTCTCAGTTTCGCTCCAAAATTTTACTCTGTGAAATATTCTGAACGTATATAAATAAACTACTGCTCTTGCTCAGTTCATGTTTCACCCACTTACATCCCCATTAAGCCTTTTCCACCTGGTACTCTGTATCGAACTGACTTCAAATGTCGAACTAGGTAAAATCTCCTTTGGGAACAAGAAGAACTTCCTTGACAGTGACAGTAGAGAAAGCATTTTGAAACGAAGGGAAGTTAAATGTCATCATGAATATATGAATGTACCCTGAGTGCTTTCATCAGTCCATCAATCTCCTGCTCGTTTTTGACGCTGTTTGACGCAGTGCTTGTTTTGTCTCTTGTCACAGTAATAATCGTTTTTGTCTATTTTCCTCATTGCAGTGTCATATGCAGCTTGTCTTGTTGCGTTCTAGTAATGTTTTATTTACCTTGAATATGCCTGCACCTTAAGGTCAAATAAACCGATAAACCTAAGCAAATGTAATGAATTGAATCGTGCCAGAACTGTGAACTTTGAAGTATTCATAAAGACTTCTTATATCAGATTAACAATTATTTTGGATTCAGCAGTGCTGCGAAGGACATGTATTATGAGCTACAATATCATCAGTTTTACAATTTCTTTTAAGTAATCATTTGCATCGTGCTAGGTAGTACCTCAGAGAATGTCCAGTCCATTGAAATTTGAAGTACAAATACACTTGCTTGCACTTATAATTCAATTTATAATGTCATATTTTGCCAAACTACTACCCACACTGTTGTACTTAGGCCATGTGAAGACTTTTAAAGCTCTAAATAGAGAGAGATGGAAGAGTTGATCATGTTTATTAAGTTTGCTCGGCTTCATGTGGAGAATCGTGCTCTGTAGCAGCCTACAGGAATGGTGTAGCATGAAGCTGAGTAGATGTGAAATGTGGGCACAAGCTGTGGGCGAGATCCACTTCCTCTGTCTCCGTAGAGATGACAGGGAGACAGGAAGGCCCTCTGCACACTAGCCCATCACTAATTCAAGATGGCAGCCACAGTCAGAAGAGCTGGCATCTAATGATAATGTGTCTGAGGAGGTCAGTGCTGGTGACAACAGTGCAAAACATCTGTTTGTAGCTACAATGCGAAATACCTTGTATCATTTTCTGCTTGATGGAACTTTGTCCTCTGCCATCTGTCCATAATCTAACATTTATCAATCATATACATTTTGGGAAAAACAAATAGAAATCGACCATCTGCTTATGAGAGAAGGTCATTTACTTTTACTTCTTCTTCTTCTTCACAACAATTGTTTTTTCACTGCAGTAGTTACTTTAACAGCTTCTACCAAATGGATACGAAAAATAAATAAATAAATAAAAATCTGTCGCTTAAAACATGATTTTCTTTCATAACTAGGCTCGTTGAGTGGCAAAGGAGGAAGCGGGTGTTGTTAAAGGGTTGGGATATCAAAGTAAGTGCTTGACAGATCTTCAAACAGTGTGTGGAACTAGTCCCTCCCCCAAAGCCTTTGCAGTACTGAAACTGATACTTTTTGCAGCTTTTCAAAATTGGGTCTGTGTGCGTGTATGTGTGTGTGTGGAGGGTGGTGCTGGTATCATGAATGTTTTTTCAGGTGACAAAATCAAAACGTATTTAAGGATGATATCAGACTGGATTAATGTCATTTGCAACCTGTCCCTAAACCTATAAGACCTTTTTTGGGGGGAGTTGGCATGTCTGGGCTCAGTGGAGACAACATTATTCACTCATAATTAATACACTGGGGGAAACTAAAGATGGCATTGTCCAAATTTCACAAGTGTCATACAGAAGCAGATAGTTCTCCTGTTTCTGTGGGGTCTTTACCTTACAATACAAAATCCCTTGAGGCAATTGCTGTTGTGATATATAAATTTGATTGAACAGAACTGATTATGCACCTGACCATTACCTGTCTATTCTCAAATGACCACAATCAGATATCACAGTTCTTCAATCTGTCTACTCCATCATACAAAGCCTGTTTAATTTCTGATTACACACTGCATTATATATTTACATTCTCAAATGTATCTCTATGCATTATTTACTGGTACCCTAATAAACCTGCATCACAGCTTTTCAATTACATAGCAATGGATGACAGCAAGGAGGTATATGGGCAAGCTGACAAACAAAAAAGGTATATGCAATTTCCTGTAACTGGGATGTAGCTAAAATGGTTATGCAGTATAAAATTTAAATGTCTGAGCTTCAGGTATATGGAGATAGAGACTTGAATTGGAACTAATTCAGGAAATGTGAGGGCAGGATTCAGTTGCATAGCAGCGGCTGGAAAGTGTAACGTTCAAAGTGTGACACCCTGCAGTGAACCTGGCTCATCTTGGACCTGTGTTCAAGGATAGGTTGTCTACTTTTATAAATGGGCTTTTCCACTCTCACTTGTGCACTGCCAACTGTTCTCCCTGAACTCTACTTGTCTTTGTCTCCTGACTTCAAAAGCCTAGTTTTCTCAATAAGACAAGATCAGTCAGTGTATGAGTTGCTTTGATCTTTATGTGATTCCTGTAGGAATAAAGCTTGGCACTCACACTGCCTATCAGCATGTCAGAGGAGTGTATATTTATGTGCTTGACCTTAATAGTTGTGATTGGATACCCTCCATTTAGCCCTCTTCCAGCATCCTGTCAATAAGTCAAGAGTGAAAAGATAATGGTTTGACTGTTTCAGTCCAAAGAGGCCCACCACTGGGAATAGACGAATGGAAACACTCTGTGAGTGACACATCTTTTACAAATCCTTTTAGTCAAAAAGCGCTTTAACATGAGTCATCAGAGTATGTGACGGCCTCAGTCGATACTGAGCCAACATCATTCACCTCTAACTGCTGGAGCCTTGTTTTGTGATGCTATTCTTGTTATTAAGAAACACAAGAGAGAATGGAACACAAGAGGTACTGACTTGACTTGGACTGTTTTCTCTTTGGTAATCCAAAAACAGGGAACAAGTGAAAAACAGCATTGATGCTGTATTTGATCCCCTTTTAATTATTTCAGATGTTCTATCTAAAATTGAAAAGGACCCATCTTAAAATTATTATAAGTTGTGTCCTACCTCAGACCATGTAGAAATTAATTGAAAATTCAAAAAAGTCCTTTCATAAATTTCCACTCTTAAAAAATTGGATAGAATTCATATGATTATATCTTGAAGGCAAAGTTGCACTTGACTGGCTAATTTAAGCACAGAATGTCAATTTCAGAACCATTAGCGAAAAAGAAGAGCTTCATTCACCCCTTTTGAGCTCTGCTGAATCTAATTTTTAAACAAGAGAGCATGACAAAAGAACTGCCGGCAAACACCTTTTCTAAAAGGAATGTTTATGTTCAGACATGTGAATTGCTGAGTGCAGCCACAGAAATTTATGGTTCACTGTCATTTCATTTCCATTACAGCTGCCTGCTGTGACTACCATTTGTGGAAAATATTGTTAAAGAAAATTGGATCTGAAATTTGGTGTCAGGACCCTGAATCAGAGGTGTGTTTCTTGATGTTGATGAGCAACAAGATTTGCAAGAGAGAGAAAAGGAGACAGAGGGGGTATGTCTCACAAGGATACATTTTCTGTTCACTCCTCCTTTGTCTTTTTATTCATATGCTCTCCTTATTTCCCACAAATGTATACAGCTCTTTGCCTCACAGAGAAGAATAAAAGAGCAAGGCACAGATAGGAGGCCACACAGCAACATTTTTATCTGTGTTGTGCTGACTCGGCTGGACTCTCCCTCTGAGAGGCTGATGAGGAGGAATGGCCTTGTGGAGGAACCATCCGGGTGCATCCATAGCTGTCATCATCATCTGAATCCAGGACTGCTGAATCTGCAGCTTTGGCCCCCTGCATGGATGGGAAATGACCTGTCTATGCTCGCCTGACACCCTCTCCTTCTACAATGAAACTTCTCATCCTGCTCCCACAAAAAACACAACTCAACGCAGACTTGCCGACACGGGTCGGCAAGTTCTTTTTAATGTAAGCACTGGCGTGTCATGCCTTAAGGCTTTATCTTAATTTTTCATCCATGCCTTTAGTCCATGACAGCTCCCATGTTCCCTAAGGAGGGAAGTGTGTATCTTTTTACACATATCTAAAAAAATAAATAAAATTTATGTGTGCATATAATCTCTGGACCACTATATGGCCCATATACTCGGCTATACAGTTATCAGCATAGTTGTGTGAATGCATTATTGTGTGTTCTCCCCGCAGGGTCTTTAAGCTGTTGTTCAATCCACCAAAGCAGCAGGAGTATAAACAATGAAAGCTTAAACAGTCTTGTGGCCATTGTTAACTGTCATTTAACTGAAATCATGACTACCAGTCACGACTATCCTCATAACTTTGATTGGACCTTGAACTCAATAGATATTATGCTGCAATGTTTCATGATATGCCACGTTATCTTGTCAGAAAGTACTGTTCCACATTCAATTATGTTTGACAGTTTTGCATGGAGGGCAACTAGTACCTCACCATGACATTTCTTTATTTTTAGAAATAAACAGCAGTTAGTACTGTTATACTTTTTTAAAAAATAACAACGTTTTTATGGTAAGTTCTGAACATGGAATATTCGTTCGGTGCATATGCAGATATGTGCGCCATGGAAACGAATGCACCATGGAAACGAATGTTCCATGTTCGGAACTTTGACGAATGCCCATTGACTATCATTATAAAAAAAATATGTGC
>VURO01008849.1:3366-14129 GCA_015108175.1 Pelvicachromis taeniatus
GTATCTCAGCATGGTGTGAAGTGTGTCCTTAAAAATTTCTGGAAACTTGCCAAGTGGAGGACAAAAGAAAAAAATTACAGCAGATGAAGACCATCTGAGAGTTATGCCCTTAAGAAACTAGAAAAAAAAAATCTTGACTCAAAGACCTGACTCAGGACCTGAGAGTCAGGTCTGTCTCTCCATCTGCTTTTCACTGAACCGTCATCAGAAATGCTCTCAGTGAAAGGATGGCTGTCAAGAACCTATTCTTAAGGAAGGGAAACAGAGAAAATTACACCAGAACTGCACTGAAAATCAGTGACAGGAGGTCTGACTGAGTGAAGAATCCAAACTGGAGATTTCTGGTTCAAATCGTCATCAATATGTATGGAGCGAGTCAGGAGAGAGAGGTACAACAGTGAGTGTCAACCATGATTTGTAAGACACGTGGAGGTTCTGTCATGGACTGGGGCTGCATTTCAGCCAGCAGCATTGAAGAGCTTGTCAAAATTGATTGAACTATGAAGGCAGAAAAGTACAGTCAGACCACCATGCAATACCACCAGTAAAGCATGTGATTTCCTTCAAGAAACCTTCAGAACTATTCCCAAAAAAGGTTCAGGCAGTGTTGAAGAATAAATGTGGTCATACCAAATTATTATTGTTGTACAAACACTGTTTGTGCCTTACATAGTATATTTTCAAGTACGTTTCAACAAATCACTGCAATGCAGATATTAACAATGCTGAGACAGATTGGGCAAGTTTGCCATTTCATTGTCGTATCATTTCTTAATTGTTTAAAATTCTACAACATAATTGTCAAGTCTCACTGAAATTTGTGATTTAGCAGAAACTGGTGCAACCAGAGCAGTCCGATTCCTTCGTTTGGCTCAAACAAACAACTGCATTTCACAAAGTATGCAGAGAAAAAGCAACCAAAAACTTAAGAGTACAGCATATATTTGCAACCTAATGCCTGAATAGTCAGGACCTGCCATAAAATAATGGTTTGTGTGTTTGACACACATCATTAGTGATGGTCTTATTTGTAACACGCACCGCCTTTCAGGATAAATCCTGTGTTCTACCTGAGCTGTCAGATTTAGCCAGATAACGGCTACCCAAGACCTCAGAAACCCTACATAGTCCCCATGAATATACAGATTTTCTTTCAGCTGCATCTCATTGATTTGCACTCTTCTTGGTAGATTCTGCTGCTCATTATTGAAATAAAATGGCTGCATCTGTGTTCCACAACCACCCCAAAAACACTCTTCCTTATCCCCACACCGTATTTTTGCAATAGCTGCAGCCAAAACAAGTCTTCATCATGTGTATTTTTTTCCTTTTTACATACATACCAGACAGTCTCCATGAACCATGGGTAAAGGGTCTTGTAGTCATTTCTGAAGTCAATCCATCGTCCCATTCGCTTCACTGAAGCCTAGATACAATTAAAAACATAAATAAAAATCAAAAGAACAAATTACCATGGTAAAAATCTGCAGGGCAATTTGTTATAGAATTTTAATATATGAATTTAGAGGCAACTTGGTGATGGTGTGGTAAAACTTTGTGGCAAAAAAGTCAGAGAACATATTTACTACTGCTTTAGAAAGTCACTCCTTATGCAGGCTTACAAATGCCAAGAAATTTACCACCACATTCAACATGAACCTAGCCCTGCTATTTAGTGTAGGCTCTGTGTTTTGTTCATAGTCAGATACACTGGACTCACCTCCCACTCGTTGGAGTATCTCATTACAATGCTTCGGCATTGCTTGTTGTACTCAGCAATTCCCATTTTGAGCACATCTTCCGGTCCTTTGATCCCCAAAGTCTTATCAATCTCATACTCCTACATGAAACACATAGGATTTGGCAAATAGTAAATATTAATAGACCACATTGTAACATCAAATTTAAACACTAAAATGACAGCTACAGCAAATTCTTACCACAGGTAGGCCATGACAGTCCCATCCAAAGCGCCGGTCAACATGGAAGCCGCTCTGGTGGGAAAAGCGAGTAACAATGTCCTTGATGGTACCAGCTAGGATGTGACCATAGTGGGGTAGACCAGTGGCAAAGGGAGGTCCATCATAGAAGGTGTACCTAGTTTGAGAGATAGGTAGCAAAATACAAATCTTGAATACTGCTATCTGGAACAGATTTTTGTTAACTGGTAAAACAAACTTGCAGTATGTTATACATTTATTTATACTGCACACAGCAAGTAAATCTATCAACAATTAAAAGCAAAACAAATTATTTAAGACCAATAAAAATCTTCAAGTGAAAAGACACAGAGTGCTAATATGTACAGAATAACAAATAATAAAAATAATAAAATAATAAAAGAGATACACTGGGAAGAATCTGAAAAAGCTATTTATAAAGAGGTATGGTTTCAGCTGGCATTTAAATGCTATTAATGAAGTAGATGACCTAATTCGAGAGTTTTGGAATTGGGCTGTATGAGACAGATCAGGTATATGAAGCATTTAGGAATTTGTAATTACTCAAATCTGCTAATCACAGTGGTGAGCAATGTGGGTCATAGAATGATAACCTGGAGCATTTCCATACAAGCACTTTTATATGATTAATAATATTTTCACAAAAAAACAGTGTAACAATTTAAGAACAGGCAAAATATGATCATCCTTCCAGGTTACCAGTCAGGAGTCTAGCAGCTGCACTTTGAAACACCAACATAACAACTGTGATATTAATGTTTTGCACAATTCAACATATAATGAATTACAGTAATAGAGTCTGCATGTAATTAAAGCATAAATAACCTTCTCACAGTTGCTGATAAAAAGAAATGTTTTAACTTTAGGTACGAGTGTAGATTGAGACAAGCTTCCTGATTTGATCTGCAAGTCAAATGTAAAGAATGAGAATTAGGTATGATTCTAAGCTATGAAAGAATAATGGAAAGTGTAACTGACTTCCACTGAGTGGAATGAATCACTAATATTTCCATTTTATTTTCATTACACTTTTGTGAGAACCAAGTTTTAACCTGAGCTAAACAACAGGTTATCTTCTTAACCACTTATCCAGTGACAGTCAATGAGGGGATGGAGCTGACTACAAAATATTTATTTATTTTTAAAAACCCATACATATACACGAAGAACATGCAAATTTCAAACAGAAAAGGCCCCGCTGATAATCGGGTTTGAATCCAGAACATCATAACTGTGACGCAATATTTGTGCTTTCTGATATTGACACCACAACAACGCCATTAAACTAATTTAACTGGTGAACTTTTCATAGCTACCTTGTTTTTTGTTCTTCAATTGACCTCAGATAACTCAGACATTAGAGCCAAATAAAACTGGACAATCAGGAAATACAACTATTTTATCTGGCTGCTAATAGCTGAGAGAATGCTTAAAACCAATCCTTATAAAACACCGAGCATTAGAGTGATACAATAAAATTATGTCTGCTGTTCAAAAGCACCAATAAAGTCCTCACAATATCCTCTCAGATACAGATTGTTAGCAGCTATAAAACATATACTGTAATCACTATTACATTTGAAAGAACTATTAATAAGTGTTTCACAATGAGTAATAATTAATGGTGGATTTATAGATCTTTATACTGGACACTGTCCTAACTACAGTATTTTTTTAACTATAACACGCACTTAAAATCATTTAATTTTCACAAAAATCGACAGTGTGCCTTATAATCCATGAATGTATGTATGAATTCTGGTTGTGCTTACTGACCTCGAACCGATGTTATGTGGTACACGGTGCTCATAAGTCTGTCAAAAACTGTTTTAATATGACTTGGTAAGCTACGAAGCCGCACCACTTGATGGATTGTCGGAGCATTACGGCTACAGTAGTCAGGATATTTGTGTCTCAGCAAGCTGGGCTACGCCACACACGTTTGTCTGGTTTTATAGGCTGGATGTAGCACAGTCATCCCTGGCTCAGACAGTGCTGGAATCTGGTGCCTCGGGTTCGAGCTGAGATCCTGGAATAGTAGTGGAGTGTAGCTTCGAGAGCTGGCACAAATCCAGGAGTGGGCCATATCTCCCATAGCGAAACAACGAGCGAAGTTAGAAAAAGAACATTGGGTTACTTAATGTAATCGCTGGTTCTTTGATGACAGCTACCAACACTTCCCTCCTTGCTTGGGCACGGAAAGAAATCTGCTCGGAATGAGTTAGGAGGGGCTGGTCAGCCGTGTTAGAATGAGGGGGCGGAGCCCTGCGCACGGCTCGACAGGTCTGTCACAGACAGATGTGGTGTCATTGGCGCTTCCGTAGTTGGTCACGCCGAGACGATTCCCATAGTGAAACACCTCACTCTGTTATCAAAGAACCAGGGATTACATTAAGTAACCCAACGTTACTCAAGTTGGACTAGCTGGTATATAATGATCTGCTACATGATCGCTAGTGACACAGCTATGTTAGCATAAAATAAACACAGTGAAACTGGAGAATAAACACTAACTTTTTTCCACTGGATAAAAGTTAACATGAGGGTTCCTGATGGTTAGGGACAAATGCAATTGCTGTGGTATGATGCTGTAAACACACCAAAACTCAGTCAGGAGATCAACTGAGATAATCCATCCACAATACAAGGTTAGTCATTAATATACTTCAACAACATCGGAATAGAGCAGATGCGAGACAATTTAACATTAACAATGGTACGGAAGTGGAGGAAGCAAGAAGAATGAGTTGAGTAAAGTTTGACTTATCTGACGGTTTTGTTTCGCACCTTGTAATCTGGTGCGCCTTATGTATGAAAACAGACCTGTTCATCGACAGCGTGCCTTATGGTCCAAAAAATAGGGTAACACATTTAACACACAAGCAAGAAGCTAACTTGATCTAAACATATTTCAACCAGCTTGTGTTCAAATATGATTTGCTTTTAATGCTTGTTAGGAAATTGGAGAACCTAGACAAAACCCATACAGATACAAATTTGCAGCTGGATTTACCTGGGTCTGTTCTTTGACTGTTTGAGGCATTCCTGGAAGCAGTCCTTTTCATCCCAAAAGTGCAGAATCTTATCCTCTTCAGAGGGAAAGTTGATGGTTTCAGGAACTGACTCCACCATAGCGTCTGTGAGGACATACAAAGCTCAAATGTGACTAGATTCACAGAACAGGAATTACAGTTTGTGCTTGCTGCAAAGAGGACTAAAACTAACGTAGAATCTAATAAAAACCTAATTTAAATGTATACATTTTCAAACAATAAACTGAAATTGGCAAACCGACTTTGGAAAAGCAAAAACTAAAACACTATAATAACTCATAACTCATTCTGTGATGTGCCAAAAATGTGTCAGAGCTCAATACTTTCTTAGAAGAACATGCTGTCCCTTTTTTATTTTTAGGATTCATGTTTAACCCTAAAGTCAAGCTTCTTAGCTATACGTTATTTCTACCTCCAACATATAATCATTCTAAATTTGGCCAAAGTGATAATTAAATCTGATAAATCACTTTTCCATAGCAGTCAGTTCACATCAGAGAAATGACGCCTCCTTGTTGTTAGCTGGAAGGCTAAGCTAGTAAGTCGGCGCTTCAGTTAGTTCGCTCGTAGCTGATGGAAACGCAAAGTTTATTAAAAATGGTGTTCAGTCGCTCGCTCACACTTACAGCCGTAAAGCGCAGTGTGCCTGTCACCAAACCTTCATATTGAGACCATTACTAAGTTTGAATGCAGGTACTCACATGCTGTCTGCACCCGGCTGACAAGACACGAGAAATGATGCAAGCTGGAGTCAGCGCGTGAGCGGAAGTGACGACGAACGGACGGCGTTGTTGCCTGATAATAAAATAAAACGCTATGTTGCGACTTCCATCCACAAATCAAGCCGCGGCGGGCTGAGGTGGTTGTTACTCTGTGACGCGTCTCCAATAATTCATGCTGAGTCTTACTTCAACTTTGCGTATTTATTTAAAACAAAACAAAACATTCGTTTCCAAACAAAACAAAATAGTGTGTTTATTGACTGACGTTCTATAATAATGACGTTCTATAATGACGACGGTCAACAGAAAAGTTTTTTTTTCTCAAACCTTTATTTAAAGATCTGTACAATACAAAGTATAATTAAACATTACTACATTAAAAGAATTGTACTTACAGAAATGGTAAACCATGAACAAACAATATTTAGAACCTACAATATACATATGCTAGGGGAATAAGTTTAACTGATTAAGCCAAAGAGTAAAGCAATTGAAATCTTCATTCATTCACTATCCTTTCAGCTTGTTCGTGGCCAAAAGTGTCCACCAACAGATTATGTCTGTAATTTGTATTATTTTTATGTTTTTTTGCAATTGTTTTCGGCATAAAGTTTTTAATGAGTTCTTTTCATAAATATGAAATAGTCATTACATTTTACATTTTTCACCCTTTAAACACCAGTTTGTTTGTACAATGCACTTGTTGGAAGACAACCTCAAATCTCACAGTTCCATATATTCATAGTCTTACTGGAATTTCTTGTATTATTAATAGTAGAGTCTGGGAAATGAAATGTAATTGATTCACATCAACATTGATTATTATGCATTGTTGTTTTTGTGCAGGGAGAGCAAAATAGATAAAACTCCCTCTTAGCTTGTTCATGGCCAAAAATGGACACCTCATGTTTACGTTTACAAAATGCTATAAAATTAATATATATTAAAACATTTTCATACTTTGACCAACTTGATTTTTTAAAATTAGCACCAGTCCTAGTCATGAAAACCAAAATATAATTCAAATTATACCCTTCGAATACCACTCAAATTACATATTATTACTAACTTTTTGGGGAAAATAGCAATAAAGTTCAAATTTTTTCAGCACATGAACGATGACGCCTACTATTTTTTTTTAATCATAATTGCAGAGAAGTAGTAACAGTAACGATGATTTATTTTTGATGAATGGCAATCATTTAATCATTTTTGGCTAAAGAAAAAAAAACTTAAAACTACAATTTTCATGTGTTGAGTTTAGAATGATGTGAAAATGCTGCAAGTCATGTGCCTAAGCTAATAGGCACCAGATCTTGGCCCCACTGAACATGTGTAGGTGGTTCAGGTCTGATGTTAAAGACCGCCACCATCATCAAAACACGAAATGAGGAAATATCTTTTGTTGTGATTTAGTGTCAAGACACAGTGAAGCTTTTCTGGCAGCAGAGGTCCATCACCTCACTCCATGCTGTTGGATTGCTTTAGTTATCACCCATGAACACTTGTGTTCACATGGTAATATCACACTTTCATGACTTCCACTCATGGTGCTTCAAATCTTTTTTTTTTTTTGTCCATTTCTGAATATATAATACAGACATTGACCCCCACCCACCTTCCTTTTTACAATATATTTCTGTCGCAGCTTGTTAGTGATTTTAGAACTCTAGAGGGATCTTATTTCTAATGTTGTTGTGCAATCTAACTTCATCTATCCTGATTATCACTGTTTTTCCCCAACCTTTTAAATATTTAAAACTCCACTATTATCCAGTTTTCTAAATACTTTCAGTTTTGAACTACATGAACTACAGACACATTAGCAAAAAGTAATCCCTTAAAAACTAATAAAGTGATTTACTCTACAGAACCAGAGAGAAGCAGGAACCTCAATAAAGTACAATCAGACGTCAGTGTGTTAACAAAGCATAGCTTTATTTTGATGATGGTAAAACAAAATGGACTCTGACAGACATGAGGTCATGGGGTAGCTGCTTATTTTTCCATAGCGGCCTTCCTTGCTGCCTTCAAGCCCTTCTTGTTGTGCTTCTTAGCAAAGCGCATATTCCTCAGGAACTTGGGGTCCACCTGCAACAAAGTAAACAAGCAGAGTTAGCAGGTTTACTGAACTGAAAGCTCAAGAGTTTTCTTCAAAGCAAAATAATAACCTTTAATAACACAATGCAAAGATAATTATTTCATTTCAACAGGTCAGGGAGAGCTTTGGATAAACAGAGTAATGTTAGCACCTTTATATCACCTATTAAAACACGGTTCTAATCTAAATTGGAAACTTGGATTAAATAAGGCTTAAGATTATCAAACAGTCCCACATTATCAAGGCACATTCACACACATTTTAATGGCATTACTGAGGTCTTTCAGCAGTGATCTAATTTCTTTACTGTATCTGTGTCCATGAAAAGGTAAATAAATACTGAGCTGAGTTAATGTTAGGAATTACAACAGACAGTTTTCACCAGCAGGATCTGATTTAGAAATAGATGTGTAAGAGACCTCAGGCATTTTTATTTTCACACATAAGCAGCATTTACAGTAACAGACAGATCACAGTCAGGTTTTGTTTTTTGTAATGCAATAATTTCTCAAGTTTCTCAGACAAGAATTTCAAAGTCTCAATATGACAATTAACTGGCCCATCTGTATGTTTTCAAACCAGCCTGTGTCTGTTATGTCACCGTGTTTATGCCTGATTGGGAGCAGGTCTCTAAATTAATCATTAATCCAGCACACAACCAATTTAATGACTTAATAAAATAGCTTGAGTGGGTGGTAGATAAATGATTTATGAATGCACATTCTGATAATGTTTGAGCCCACTGCTATAGCAAAGCTGTGCCTTTATGCTGCCAATGCTTACAACAATTTAATTCAATGAGTTTATTTTACTTATATAGCCAAAAATCAGAACAACAGCCACCTGATGGCGCTTTATATTGGAAAGTAAAAACCCTACTGTCCCAACAATCAGATGACCCCTTATGAGCAAGCACTGGGCAAAAGTGCAAAAGTAAAACTTCATTTTTAACAGGAAGAGACCTTAATGAGACTAGCTAGGGCATGTCTTAAAGCATGAACCACTTGTAACCCAGATGATTTACTACCAAATGGAATTACTTCAACAATCTCAAAATAAATAAATAACTTTACTTTTTTTTTTTTTTTTGAAGGGCCCAGAAGGCAAGAAAAAAATTCCAGCTAAAAAAAACAACAACCCTGTTTCACTATTTGGAGCCTTTTGATTGGTATTTGCTATTTGATGAAAAAGAACCGTTGAATCAAATCAAGCTACGACAACTGCTGCGATCCAAATGTAAACAAATATCTCAACTTCAGCTGCGCTGCATGATAGAAAAAAAATCAAAACAAAAGGTAGATGTAAATAGTTACATTTGCGGTTACATTTACAGAAAAACAGGGCTTTAAACTACTCTTTAAAAATCTTGACCAGAGATACAACGCCTGATGAGTAACAGTTCATTACTGTTAAACTTACGTGTTAAGCAGTTATTTTATAATTTCACAAAGAATTGTCAGGGAAAACACTGCCTGGGCTACTTTTGTCCTCACGTTTGACTTATGGCATTGTATATATAATGCTATCATTGTATTTCAAAATATTAATTCTTCAAGTTAGAAAATCATCAGTGACAGTAGCACACTGGAAAAGGCCGACAGAAATCGCTGTTCCTTTCATTCCAAATGCTGCTGCATGCAAGCCCCAATAAAACAATTTCATTTAGAAATACACCATATATTACATTTTAAGGCAATAACACCCACTCTTACTCACTTCATTACAACAGTTATACAAACACATACTTTACTACAGAGGCTGTGAATATGAGCTGCATGCTTGCCTTTACAGACAAACCTGGTTTCTGACAAAGACGCAAACATGTAAAACTGCAACAGTACGCACCCCTTTCAGAGATTCGTATCGCTGTGATCGTGGCTTCTTGATGCCATTCCTGTGGTGTTTCCGAGCTGTTCAAATAAAAAGGAGCGAAAATTAATACAATGCAGCTAGCCCATTCTTTGCAATATTTCTTTGCTAAAATTCAAAGCTAAGGCAACGCCTCCTTAAAACGATTTTCCAGTTACGACAACGGTTACTTACACTGGTTGTGGGTTGTGTGGTTCTTAGACTTGGCCATTTCGACGCTGGTTAATCTAAAAGAAGAGGAGGGAGAAATGCACATCAGACCTTCATCTGTAGTTAGCTAGGATTGGATTAGCATCTGGTGGCTAACGATGCTTCATTCATTACAACCAGCTGTGCCCGTCGGAAGAAATTTCGCGTAGCAACGGAATTACAATATAAAACTACACATGATTAAAAAACAACAACAAAAAAACATGTAAAATGACTGGGCGGCGGTGCTTGGAAAGACTGCCTGGTGGTCGGAAACTGCTGTGAAGCTACAGCTCTGCTACACAGAGCGTTAGCACGCCTTAAACATCATTTTCAGGCTTTATTTGGGATCACATCTAAACAATACTGCCATGGATCCATCATTAAGAAAGCCCTTCATCTAAACCAGTGTCTGTTTCTTTGCAAACATATGAAATACACTCAGATTGATGAAGATATTTAAAGATTCCCCGAGGTGGGGAAAATAGATACCTGCCACACGAACAGACGACAACCGGAAGAGAAAGAAAACCCAACCGAGCAGGAAAACATAGAGCGGAGGCAAGAGAGGAAGTCAGCGGCAGAAGAACAGATGTGGATGGTGACAGCGCCTTCTGCTGATTGGTAGGTCCTTCTAAAACAGGCTGGAGTCTACGACAAGCCACAGGATGTCACTCACAGCCTTTCTGTTTCACAAATGAAAAAGTGACAGTGGCAGGCCTGCTTGTAACTATAAGACCCACTGATTTGACTTTGACCGATTCTCCTCTGCACAATCTTCCCCTTTTGTTTTTGCAAGTGGAAAGTATATATTCGGAGCAAAACTATATAAAAAACAAAAAAAAAAACACCTGAAACACAAAACAGG
>VURO01008849.1:15434-31685 GCA_015108175.1 Pelvicachromis taeniatus
AAAAAAAAAAGGGTGTAAAAAAAAAAAAAAAAAAAAAAAAAAAAAAGGTTTAAAAAAAAAAAAGGGAAAAAAAAAAAAAAAAAAGGGGGGGGGGGGCATATATATAAAACGAGACATATATCATGAAATATCTTTAAGTTTTTCTTTTTTTAATGAAAAAACACTTAAAGACATGTTGTTTGGCCAAAAATCATCATCAGTTGCCAAAAGTTGGAATTAAGGCTGACCAGGATTACATGAGATTTCATTCTGACAGACCTGCCCAAGATACTGATTACTACAACTCACAGCATGGTGAGACGATAGACAGATTGTTCACTGGCCAGCATTAATAGACAGATCCTCAGAGATTACTGTGCTGCTGGCACTCCCCTGTGTTGTAATGGATGGGGATGGATGCAGAGCCATGTGACTGAGCTTACATCTCTCCGTGTCTCTGTCTTGTAATGTGTGGCCCTAGCTTTCCTTTCCTTTCCTTCTAGCTTTCCTCTTGCTTTCTCAGCTGGGTGAATCCCAGTCCTAGCAGAGGAAATCATGCAGCAGCATCCTATATTTAGACCCCCCTATTTGATCATACAAATCCCCGCACTCCACTCTGCAGCACTCAGATCTGCTCAGTCAATTACAGATTTGGTTACATGTGTTCTTTCATATTTTCTTCTTGATCTGATCATGGTGGCGTGCGTACTGGTTTCCATTTCCTCTGTTATCTTGAACACATTAGGTGCCGTGGTGAGTTCATGAACACGTTTCCATGAATGTTTTTCTCTGTATTAATGAGGTGATATTCTCATAGTTGCTCCAGTACAACTCAAAATTATCATAATAAGGGAAAAAATTAGAAGATTCCTCTGACAAACTGTAACGTCTGAAAGAAAAGAAAATCTCTTGAAAGTGATTCGTATGTCTCCTGCAGGAAAAATCTTCCCTAAAGTATTTTTTGTCTATATCTGCAGCTCCATGTCTGTGAGCAGTTATCTGCTCAGCTTTTCTATAAATTCACAGATAATTACTTTTTCATATTTACAAGTAAAACCAGCACTACTTACATGGCACACATTTCTACTCTTACTGAGAACTCGAAACCACAGATGCTTCCTGACTCTTTCCATTATACAGCAAGGTGTCTTGACACACTGGTTACAGTAATATTTGCAGCTGAGAGATTTTAGCCTGATTATAAGGAGCTAAAAGAGGCTGATTTGTCTCCTTTTTTTTTTCATTTGTGTTTTGGAATTGGTTTAGCTTTATTCCAACCTGCTTTTCAGTTGGATTTTCACTGGCTTTTTGCTTTTTCTTTCACCTGGTTTAGGCATTAATAATTAGAGATGGCTCTGATATACAGTATCGGTATCAGTCCGATCCTGACCTAAATTACTTGATCGGATATCGGGGAGAAATAAAAAATGTAACCTGATCCTTTAAATGTCACAAAAGAGCCTCACAAAACTTGCGACACGGCGTAAATCAGCTCATGACCTTATGTATGTGTCACGTGATAGAGCGGCTGTGGTGTGGAGACCTGTCGGTGGCCTGGAGTTACTTCACACTGAAAGCATTTGGAGCTTCGCAACGTGCTGCCAAACCGGCATTTCATCTCCGAGTAGGCTATCCCAGAGAAGTAAAGCAAGTGTGTGAGTTCATCTCTGAATGTTGGTAGAGCATTCCCACGTTAAGCTTAACAACCGATATATGGAGCTGGACGTCTGTGCGCTGTCATTGCTAAGTCTTACAAAAAGCAGTGCTGCAGGCTGAACAGTTTCATGGTTCAAAAAAATGATGAAAAACACTTTTTTTTCATACTTGTGTTAAGTTTTTTATAGAAATTACACAAAATCCAGTCTCAGGTAAAATGTGATCAAAACAACGTACACTGACATCCATTTGATAAAAGATGAGTGTCATGAAGCCATGTTTGCATTTATTTGCACTGCTTTCCACTCTGCATGTGTATTTATGTCAAGGTTTAAGTATTAAAGTCTCCATTCTACAACTTGTTATCAAAGTTATGATATCTGTATCTGACATAAAAAAGTGGTATTCCTCCATCTCTAGTAGAAGGTAACTCAGCACATTTACTGAAGTAGTTTAGGGTTACATATGTACAATGGAACTCATACCTGTGTTTTAATCACCTGTTTCTATTATTGGGCCTCAGTCTGTGTGACAGCCTCAGCTCTTTACAGCAAAGCCCATACGTTTCTATAGAATGACTTGTTTCAGGATTATTCTTGCACATCTGATCTGGTTCATTCTTTCTCACTGAGCAGAAGAAACAATCTCCCTGCATGAAAGTGGATCAAGTGCATTTTATTACATATTAATTTCTGTTAGAGTGATTAAAGCCAGTCTAGGTTGGGTTTACATAAGCTACAGGACATAATCAGAAAAATCATAATTAAAAAGTTGTAAATCAGTCATTTATTTTTTTAAATGCCATTATTCATTGTCTTCCAAAAAGTCAGAGGAATGGAAACAAAACAAAAAACATACAGATCGCCCTTGAAAACATGGTAAAGCTCGCTTAGTCTTGCACAGCAGGAAACTGCTAACTTTGCTGTATTATAAGACATCAAAATCAACTGATCAAGATCTCTTTAATTAACTTTAAATTGATCTTGTTTAATGTAATGAAAGCTTTAAGCTTTAGGCAGTTTCTGTGTTTAGTCAGAGGCAGAAACATCTGGTGCGCTGGTAACCTTACAGCAACAACAAAACTTCATGCAGTAATTTTTTCCCCATACAGACAATGAATGATATTAATCTTCTCTAACTCTCCACAAACACAATAGGCATGCCCCCACTTGAAAAAAACTGTCTCTTTAACATATGAAAGCAGTCCTGATCTAGGACAGTTAATCTTTGTTTTTAAATCAAACCACTGGAACAATCATAGAGCCAGAAAAGCACTGACACATTGTGGGCTCTTTTAAAAAACAGTATTCAGCCTGTCAGCATTATAAATCAATTTGCCTGAGGGTAATCATGAATCCGTTGAGCTACTCTGACAGAGGAACCTACATTGCAGCGGAAATCAATCTAAACCCATGACATCATACACTGTGATTTTACCATGAGGTAAGTGCGTCCTTCACATGTGTTTGAACACACAGCCCTGAGGGTTTTTCCAAATCCGAACAATTTCCCCCTGGCTCCTGTCTTCCTCCTGTTCTCACCTGCCTTCAGGCCTCCTGGAATTACAGGGACTCTCTCCCGTTTTACATTGTAAACACTGACGCTAAGTGTGTTTGACAAGGCCCAAAGGAGAAGCATCAGCATTTCTGTGTCCTGAACACACAAACACGGCAGCTCACGTGGTCTCTCTGCTTCTGGAACTATTTATTTCATGTGCACACACTAGTTTCCAGTAACAATAATGAGGGGAAAAGAGGAAGCGGTAAAACACCCTTTGGGCATTCTTCTATCTTCCATTGATGTTTAAATTACCATATCTCATTACCAGCAGGGACCCCTTTTGTGTTGTGAGTGCTAACCATATGGTTTACTTGTCTGATGCGTGACATCAGTGTCATGGTCAGTTTACTCAGTGTTTTAGACTTTCAAGTTTAGTTTTTTTAAATACCTGATGTGATTCTTGGTTTACTTATATTGTTTAATGTATTTCCCCACCTTAGTGTATTTAGTGCTGTTCTCGATCCTTTAAAGTTAAATTCCTCTTGCAGTGTGCTGTCCTTTTGGTCTAAGTTAGCTCACTTCCTGCTTTATTTTGATAGTCCCTTGTTCCATGTGCTTTGCTTTTAGTTTTTCTTCCCTTGTCCTGTTTTCTGTGATTTAGTTCAGGTGTTGCCTCGCTCTCTCCATATGTTTCCACTTCCCTGATTGCCCTTCTCTCTGTTCCCTTTAGTCTTAGTTGCGGGCTGTTTCTCAATTGCAAGTACGCGAGTCCGGACTCGCGTTCTCGGCAAGTCCGGAGTACGGACCCGCGATTTGTGCAATTGGAATGCCAGCGTACTCGATGATGTCACAGGTCATGTGAACATGACCGGGCTGGTCTTGCGAAATGCATAACGGGTTCTTTGGCTCCACCAAGTCCACACGAGTCACCATCGATGCATGCTCGATAAAACGGGTGGAGCGAGAACACATCCGGGAACATTTCGCGTTCTCGGCTTGATGCGTACTTTGAATTGGGACAGTACTTGTCTCCGACTGATGACGTATAACGAGTCCGCGAGAACGCAAATACACACAAGTACGCATATTGAGACACAACCAGTGTGTCTGTTCTCCTGCAGTTCTCATTCCCTGTGTGATTTCTTGTAGTTCATAATTTACAGTGTTTCTGTTTTTAGTCTTATTCTGAAATCTATTAAGAAATGTCCTATTCTCTGAATTATGTTTTATTCTGGAACAAAGACAAATTTTTTTTTTTTTTAAAGGGAAAGGAGAGGTCCAAAAGCAAAAGTCAAAAGTGACCAAATTTTTAAAAAATGCCAATAGTGAACTACTGAAAAAGATAAAGACCTGTATGAGACAAACGCAGGAAACACACATGCTGCAAGGGTAATGAAATGAAGGTGAAACAAATAAGAGAAGAGCAGGTAGCCACACAGACGGGAAACCCTCATGGGCAAGAAGGGAAGTTTCCTAAATGAAAAGAGAGCCAAAAATAAAATAGGAAGCAGTAATAAAACTGTGAAGAAACAAAGCAACATTCATTAATGCATATGGTATATTGATGTGTCAGCTTTGGGGTTTTCTAAATCTAATATTATGTCTTTAGAGGCTGTGGGGTGTTTATGTGGCTTGCTCTGATAACTCTGTATCTAAACAACATCCTCAACAACCCTTTAATAAAAACTTTGTGCTGATGCTCAGATAAAACAATGCATTTGAATATTGTGGATTTCAGGGAATATTGGTGGGACTATTTTCCCTCTATTTTATCTTTACTAACCCTGGAGTTTTGCTGGAAGGTGATGGGTCGGTGAAACACGGCTGTCATTCAGGGCTGTGAGTTCTGTATGAGCACTGTTTATTTATTTTCAATAGCCTGATTAATGTTGGCATATTTAGGGCTGATAGGGTTATGAATCTGTTTTTTGCTGGTTTCTGGTGATGTTTCTGATGACGTCTCCTCAGTCTGCAAAAGTTGCTTTTCATTTTCGTGTATGCATCGTACACTCATCTGGTTTGTTATGTGTCTAAAAGATTTAGAAACAGGGAGTGCTGTACTCATAGGAGATTTCTCAGAAAAGGTGAGTGATCGTAATGGTGACTAAATTGTAGAATGAGTGGCCCTCACTTCTGGTCACCCTCTGTTTCTACCTCCATCACTTGAGTATGAGTCATAAACTGCTTCTCTCAGGTCATGGCTGATGTTAATAACTGCGTAATCCTTGGAGGCAAAGGCTGTCGTCATGGCTTTCAGGAAATGAATGAATGTGAGCCTTCCAATTATAGTTTAATCATTTATCACGCATGCCCTTAATATGAGGACATTCAGAATAAGTGACCTACAGTATAGCCGGGTTCAGCCATAACAGGTAATTAATCAGCCTGATGTATACAATTGTTCATCTGTTCTGCACTGAGAGACTGGATAGAGCTGGCTCAACAAGCCTCAAAGACCACCTCTGCGAGAGAAGAAATATGTCCGTAAGTTACTATAGAGCCCGGCAGTGTCATTTATGATGTTATGATGTTAAATGTGTCCCATTACAACTCTCTAGAGTTCAGATAGGCTGGACACCAGTGATGTAGAGCTGGCTGCTGGACTTGGCAATAAATCTTTGTTAGGAAAAAGATTTAGGAGTTAAAGCTTTGCGGCGCTCTCACTGATGGGTTATATCAGCTAACAGTGATTTTTTTTTTGTCTTGTTTTAACCTTTGTGGCCCTACGGCTCCATCATCTGTATCAAAGAGTATATCTTCTGTGAAGTCCACTCTTTGCTTCCTTCGAAGTACCAGAGACTTCGATAATAGAGATCCTCGGTAACGCTGATTAAAAGGACCAATGGATCCCTCACTGCTGAGACGTTCGAGAATATATCTTTTATATCCCAGCAAAAATGTCTCCTCTTCAACATGCTGCTCATATCTTAAACTTTGGAGGAAATGTGATGGGGTGTGTAGGGGGAAAAATGTTTTAGCTGCCATAAATCAAAAGATCTTTCATTGCCGCATTTGCAGGTCGACATGGACGCCGACCTCCTTAAACAAATCGTTGACCTTTTTAGCTGTAAAGTTGGGTGCAAATTCAGTTTTATCCTTTCGAATTGCACTATAGTCCAGCACAGTTGAAACTGACTACCTCCGAGTCAGGATTAGCATCAAGGCCGTAGCACTGATGAGTTTAAGGCTTCATCCTGTTTTGCATTTAGAGGGTTCCAGTTGGTTATATTATTATTTTTAAGCTATTCTCTTGCTTTTCTATTCAGAAAAAACCCTGAAGTGTGATGATTTAAACACTCTGAATGCATGAATACATAATTTATATCTGCCTCTCCAAACTAAGTTATAAAGTACACTGCTAAAAAAAAATAGAGTGAACACTTGATAATCAACAAATCAATAAACTTCAGGGATATCAGTCTGTTCAGCCGGGAAGCAGAAGCCGATGTGAATCCATTTTCTCCTTCTGACCAAACTGTCAGAAAGAGAAGGTGGCATGAAGGCTCGCTGTCCTTTACTGGGACCTGTGCTCACAGCCGGGTAAGGTGAAGCTCAATTGGTATTCGTCCAAGAGCATGAGAGCTGGCAGGTCCACCACCGGTGCCCCGTTCTCTTCACACATGATGTTGCAGGCAGCATAACATTTGCCACGTCATGTCCACACTCTGTAACACCTGTCACACATACTCAGTGTGAACCTGCTCTCATCTGAACAGGGCGCCAATGGCAGACCTGTCAGTTCTGGTGTACTCTGGCGTATGCCAGTCGAGATGCATGATGCTGGGCTGTGAGCACGGGTCTCACTAAAGGGTGTCACGATTTCTTTCAGTGCTCATGTGGAACTTTCTTACAGTTTGGTCAGAAACTTACACATGAACAGTTCATTGGAGTTCATTCTCCTGTTCCTCCTTGCTCCTTCTACAGCCCTGTACTTAAAATGAATATTTTAGCAACATCATAAAGAGCATATCCACAAGTGCACCTTTTATTTTTTACTGTGTGCATCTTACATTAAAAATTAAAATGACATTATCTCCAATTCTCCATCACACCAGTTGAGGGCAGTCAAGATTAAGAAGTGTGGGTGTTGATTTTTTACTGTGTGGTATGGAGAGCTGTTCAGTGGGTGGTGTTTTATAGTAAGGTGATGGGCAATTCAGCACATTGTAGAGTAATACACTATTGTGCTGCACCGCCATCAATTCAAGCACAATTCAGCAACAACTTGAATGCACTGCAACCTCTTTGGAGGGCCAGTAACTCAAACGCTTTCACAGGTGAGGACACATTATACATATAAGCAGCATTGAAATAAACAGTAAGTTGTGATTTCTTTCACAGAAATAAGCCATGGAGAATTTGTGGTATCTAAACACACCTGCATGGATGATAAAAAGCCAGGACACACAGATTAAGATGGTTTCTCGGGTTTCAGGTTAATATCACACCACTGGCACAACGTGCATATGAAATGTAGACCATCCTTTTCATAGTTTCCTCAAGAAATGTTAAATCCACTTCTAGTTTCAGCAGTATTTACAAGTATATTTGTTATTAATTGGTACATTCTTCTGACATTCTTCAATCTGAATGAAAATAGAGTTAAAATCAGGATCTTCATCATGTTGTGCCTTTCAAACTGCGCAGACGACATGTGACAAGGGCGCACGTTAGCGACGGTAGAAACTGTAATCGGTTTGTTCTGACATGCACACGTGCAGACTCAGTCACGAATACTCACACACTCACACACTCACACCTCCATCTCTCCCTATGCATTGGCAAATGCTTCACTTCACGCTGATCCTTCCTCTCTACCACCCACACTGGGATAAGTCATCCCTGCCTCAGCATGTAAAGCCTAGTCTTATCTGAACAGTATCATTGCCTTCGAGGGTCTAGTTCTTGATCTTTTCCTCTCCTGGCTGGCAGCAAACCTACAGCACAACTTGCCTACGACTATGCATCTATATCGGTGTCTCACACGCACATACTCACACAGAGACCCCAGACAGAAATCACAATATACTCCTTTTCTTTTTATTCTTTTCTCCATTTGGAAATTGCAGGGTCAATGTTTTCATTAATCACATTACTTGACATGATGCACCAAAATTTTACTCTGTTTACAGGAATACACTGAATAGAACACAAGGTTTCACAATGGATACACGACTGACATTTTGCCCATTGCACTTACAACAGTGAATGACATTTTTCCAAATTTTTAGTTTCCTTTTCCCTGTTGCTTCCCTTCATCACCTCGCGGATCGCACCCATCAAAATAAAGACCTCCTGATAGTCTGACAAAGGCATTCTGCTCTGCAATTGCCACGGAGGTTGTTTTTTTTCTCCTCGTTTAACAAATACAATATGTATAGAAACTCCACAGAGACTGGATATGTTTCTGAATACAAGTTTTGTTCCACTGTTGTAAACAGTCAATACAAGTCAGCCACATACACTATGCTTATGCAGTAATAATGATCATCCTCATCATTAGTTTCATCGTCATCAGCCTCATTATTGTGATAATAAATATTCTTTTTATACACAAAAGTTGGCAGCAAATACGGCATGGGGATGCACATGACAGCCGTACTCGAAACTCAAAAGCTGTACAGAAGAATGACTTTATATTTACAGTAAGAATGTGAGAACGTGCCTGTCTGCCCTTCTGTTAATAATGTTCTGTTTAGTATCATGCGCCTCACCGTCGCTCCTCACCGTGTTTTTATGCAAGTCTTAACGTTGCTCAGATAGACGCGCTGTCACGCAACCTCGATATTCCTGTGTTTCATCACGCATCGAGTGCTGCCAGTCAGGCTTGTGCTTTCAAAATGACATGCCCTGATTTGTGAATGACTGGCTGAACATTTTACTCATTGTTATTCTCTACATTGGCCTGTGAACGTCAAGGTTTGTTAGGCAAACCTCAGTGAAATCATGCCTTACCTTTTTTTTTCTCCATTTTTTAAATTCAGGTATAACTTCCAAGAATATAGTTTCTAATCATGCACCTTTCCAATGGCTTGGCTGCTGAGTGGGTTAATCAACAATGAAATATCTGATAGAAGCATTCCATTCATCCTTACAGGTTATACTGACACCCAATATGTACATTGACACATATTAATGAGGAGTGCTGACCATCTGTATCACAGGTTTTATAGCAGCACAGACAGTCACTGCAAGCCAAACACTGAGGAGCCCAGGTCAGCCAAAACGCACAAAAACTGAATGAGGGCTTACGAACAGCCAGACAAAGCCAAGCAAACCCATGCTTCAAAGCAACATGATGGTAGACATTCATAAAACCGACAGTCTAACACAGTTTACCCTTTGGCAACAAGTCCCCCATGCGGGGAGTGAGGGGTCAAAACATGCCACAAAAAGCAAAAACCAAAAAAAAAAAACCAAAAAGAAATCTAGTTCAATATTCAATATTCAAATTCATACAGACAAGTTGCTAAGTAAAAACGCTTTCAGTACTTTTTTTTTTCTGCTGTCGTAGTTCACAATTCTCTTGTTTTCTTGTGAGTACAGTGATGATAATAAACTGTTTTAGGCTGAATCACTTCCAGGTTCAAAATGAGTCATTGCATAGAACATTTGAATTGATAATTGCTTTCGTCCTCTCCTGTATCTGTCTGTGTGTATAGGTGTGCGTGTGTGCGTGCGTGTGTGTTTCTTTGCACAAATAAGAGGCAGTGGCCCCAGCTTGTTAGCGAGATCATCTCGTTGGTGAATTGGTAACCTCATCAATCAGCAGGAAGTTAACAGGTCTATTTGGAGAGAACTCAATTAGCCTTGGCTCTGAAGCGTAACAGGGATGCAAAGTGTGCAACGTGTGCAGTTTGTGTGTGTGTGTGTGCAGGAAATAGGTAGACAGAGAAAGAGAGAGTGAGAGATAGACAGAAGGAGAAAGTGAGAGTGTGTTCGTACCTGTCTGCATGCTCTTATGCGTCTGCATATACCATGCATGTTTGTACATGGACGGTACTGTGATTGTAAACCCTCTGACAAATTGTATTACGGCTAGTTATTGTGTTCGATAATACCCTTCACTATAAACTACATTTATGTGCTATATAGCATTTTCTGCATGCTATTGCTTTTAAAAATTAATAAGCAAATTAGTTTGATGCGAGAAAACAGTGATTCAAATAAATACAAAGTGAAAAATAGATAATATAAATAAAACGTTTTACCAAAGTAAACCACATAACAAAAAAAAGTCACAGAAAAGTGATTCATTAAATACACAAAACAACAAATTTACATAATTATATCTCTTGTTTTGTCTTATGTACATACAGTAGTATACAGTGTAAAAACAAATGCATGACAATATGAACGTTTTCAAACATATGAGGTATACAAGTAAAAACATGTACCGAATAAGGCTCTTCCATTCAGTGAATATATCAGGCAAAAAAAAAAGTGAAAAGAAACTAAAAGATGAGCCGAATCAATGAAAAGGATAAAGTCCCAGAATGCTCTGGGGCTGACTATGACGATGGCTTTCTGATGGCTAATAAAGAGCCGTAGCCATTCTTTCATTTGGTCCTCTCATCCGTGTGAATCTCACACATGTGGGCACACCGGTAGTAATTCCCTTTCCTAAAAACCTACAGCTAATGACTAGCGGCATCTTGGAGGTGGTGAAAAAGTATTGATATGGGCTTTTCTTTTCTTTTTTTTTTCCAGTTTTTCATTTGTGCGTGCATTCTCATGTCCACATTTACACAATGCATTCTGTAGACATTGAAACAACAACAAAAAAAAAAGAACAAATTAAAAACACATTCAAAGACAGGGTCATTTTCCCTATATTGGAATGTACTGTAGAGATCAGAGAAACCAAGCCTTGAAGAATTTTAGCGGTGTCATCAGGTTGGTCGTCATTGTCGTGATATGCCTGTTCTGCTTCAGGTATGTGGTGTCTTCTAGGGCTAAGATTGGTCTCTTTGGTACAAGGTAAAACCTATGAAATCTGACTTCTTTTGCTTCTTCTTTTTTGAATGAAAATACTCTGAAGGCATCAAAGTAGAATCAAGTATCCCTGAAAGACATGAGTGGTGTCACATTAAAATCCCAGTAGAGGGCGCTGTGAGGCTTTCTTTATTTAGCTGCATCAAAGGAGGGACACGCAAGGATGAACAGGCTGACTTTCCCATATGATATCCACCTGCCTCAGTTAGTGGGGCTTTTACTGTCACAAAGATCTCAGGAGGACTTTTTTTTTCTTTTTTTGGAAAAGGATGGGAGGTATGACTTGCTCTTTCCAGTTCGCCTCATCCTCATTATTATTGACTGTTATCAACCTGAAACAGAGACAATGGAAATGTTAATGTCGGCAGAAATAAATGAAACCTTAATCCACAACAGATACAAGCACAAAGTTAAAGGAAATTAAAACGATATAGTTAAAAGAAAAATACCAAAAATTACGTTACAAAAAGAATATATTTTTGTAAAAAGCAATCACAGTCACAGAGATTAAAGCTTTCTTTCTTCTGTTCATGTCACGACGCAGCCTGCCCACCACATCCTCCTTCACATGACACTCCAGCCTATCACAGCCCTGCTGGTCCTGGCAATAATTCACTGAGCCACTGGGTCTGGTTTATTTCTACATTTCCCCTCTGACTCCTCAGAGTGGCAACCAACAGAGATGACCGACACGGTTGCTGATATCAATCCAAACTCGACCGCAGACAGAATACAAGCTAAATGATAGATCTTCACTCAAAAAAGCTTTAAATTTGTGCCTGCATGAGTTTCAACACAGGCAAAAAATAAAAAAGAAAGCGAGCTTTGAAATCTGCTTTATTTGCACTTTTGCAATTCTGCTCCATTGAGCAGAATTTGTTCATTCTACCATGTAATGAATTACAATGAGTCATGAATCTGTGTCCCTACATGTGCTCTTGTCTCTGTGTGTCTTTGCGTGTGTGCCACTAAAGCCACGCCACAGTTAGCTTTCGCTGGCTAATTATAGCCCAGTGTGCTTGGCCCAGATTATTGGAGGTGTGTTTAGTTAGGAGGTAAACTATTCTAGTGCAGACCTCACATGCCCTTGGTTTCTGCCTCTCATCTCTGCTGCACAAACTTCAAGTGGACAACAACAAAATTGTAAAAAAAAAAAAAAAATGCACATGCAATGAAAAGTTAATTAGACCAGCCGGTAATCTAGCAACGCAGCCATGCATTCACACACGAGAACACACATGTGTGGCATGTGGAAGTGACTTGCCGTTGGTCTAATGAGGCCTCAGATGTCTTCGCAATCATCATTCTGGGACCGTAGTTGTGTATAAGCCTCAACTTACTTTCAGCCCTCTGCTCGTGTCTCGTAACACCGTGCTGACGAAGCGATCACCCTTATTTAATCCACTTCAGTCGTGCGCCCATGTCTGGGGAATTGAGTGCTGACAAGGCATCCTTTGATTCCACCTCTGTTTAGTAATTCGGGGTAAAGGAGAGGTACCGCGAATCAGTTCAAATGTACAATCAAGACATTTAATGAGTCATCACTTCACTTGAGTCTTCTCATTATGCAGACATGGACTATGCTAATCTATGTAAATATACCCTGATAGAACACTTAATCCATTAATCAAAGTGTGACAGCATTTAATGTTTTCACAGCTTGGAGTGTTGGTGTACCCAAAAAACAAACCTAAATCCATAAAAGATACCACCAATGATCAATAGCATAACATCTGTTGCATTTACTGAATCTGTTTGAATAACAAAATTATGAAATCTTTAAATAAGATACTATTATGACATGGTTTTTGACTGCTTAGTGGTCCTTTGTCCAAAAAAAAAAAAAAATCAACCTGTTATGCTTCCCTTTCAAATATACACTGGAAATGTTGACGCTCACATTAAACATAACAAAAATTCAGACAATGAGGCCAGTGTATGTGTAAGTAATTTCTAATTCGGCCTTCTTTCAGGTAGACCCTCAATAAAAACATAGATGGAGTTTTAAACCCTTTACATCTCTTTGAAACTTGTCCTAAAAGTAGAGATACTCACTGATGCATTCAGCATTCCTCCCTGTCCTCTAAATAGTGAAATGTATTAAAGCAGTTTCATAGGTTTTTCCAGTACAAAGCTACCAATCCAACTTATTTCCACTCTGCAAACCCTGGAAAACAAGCAGCACAGTAGAAACAAAATGAACATGTTAAATAATAACCACATGCATTTCCCTTTTCCAAGCAGTAACTATTCATAATTTGGAAATTTTCCATCATTTCTGCTGACAGATGCCAGCCCTTCATCATTTCTCTAAAGCAATCTGTGCTTCTAATATAACAGCTTGAATAACAACAAAAATGTATACATTTTTATAATTTCAACAAGTCTCTTATTAAGAATTACAATTTCATTACCCTCCTCTCTTCAGTTCACCAGAATGAAGTGAACTTCTTCCCAAGGCCGGACAAAGCTGCAAGAATGATAAAAGAGAAGAAGGCAAAAAAATCCAGGAGGTTAGTCTTAGTTGTATTAAATTACTCTGTTTTACCATATCACACCAAAATAAGCCTAAAGGAAAACTCTATTTTAGTAAATTAATGTATTAATGAGAGTACCATCTCCCAGTTTTCCTGCTTGTTCTGCAGCTCCTCCTTGCAGGATTTTGGTGAGAACATTTTCCCCTTCAGCAGGTGCCTGGCCTGTTGCAGCGCTGCCTATGCCTCCTGGTTTGCTACCAATCCCAGCGGGAGCAGCCTTGGAGCCTGCAAACAACAGCAACAAGAACAACAAATCAAAATCATCATGTCCCGTGTGCCATATTTTTGACTGTGGCGGTGGTTATGACATCTTGACAGTGATACTAAGACGTACCAATGCCTGTTAGAGGCGGCGTGGCTATTTTGGTAGGCTGAGGTGCTATTGGGATTCCCGTTGTAGGTTTCATTCCTGTGGCAGCTGCTGCAGGTGTGGCATCCATTTTTGCCTGAACAAAAATCAAGACAAATAGTGAGTGTGAGGAAACTGAAACTGCTGAGTGAATTTCTGAGTGAGTAACATTGTTCTCACACTTGCATTTCAACAACAGCATCAAACAACAGCTTTATCCATAGTGGCATTTAAAACCGTTTTTAAAAGTTGAATAGGACACACCAGTGCAATTCATTTCATTTAATTGTTATATCATCATAAAAGGCTTCTGTGGATTATTTAGAAAACACAACTACTTAAAATATGTAGACATAAAAACATTTCTGTTGTTGTATGTGGGGAAAGCAAAGCCAAGTGTGTCTCTACTTACCACTGCAGGTGGTTGCCCTGCTGCAGACCCTACTCCAGGCTGCCGTCCCTGTGCTGGAGCTTGGCCAGCTTTGGGCTGCTGCTGTGCTGGTCCAGCCCCTGCACTTGTTGGTATAGGCTGGCTGCTTTGTACCTGGCCTTGCTGCAGCGGTTGCTGCAGCGGTTGCTGCTGTTGTTGTTGCTGTTGTTGCTGCTGCTGCTGTACATTCTGCTGATGGTGCTGCTGCTGGGCATGTTGGGTACCATCAAGTGGCTCCGAGCCTGGATGTCTCCCCGACTGGTCCTGCCCACCTGACCGCTGCTGTCCAGAATGGCCCTGAGAGGGCTGCTGTTGCTGTGGTTTAGGCCCTGCTGCAGTGGGATCCTGTCTCCGGGACATTGAACGATCTCCTTGTCCCCTCTGACTCCTTCCTGCAGTGCCATGGTGATGACCGGAGTCACGAGAGAAGTCTCCTGAGTTCCGAGGGCTTCCCTGGGCAGAACGAGAGTCTGCACCACTCCTTCTTTGTAAAGATGAGGAGCTCCGGCCATCAGAACGGCCAGATGGGTCTTTGGGGTGTGTCCTGGAAGACCGAGATGACCTGGAGTCTTCTGTGGAGTGGCGGGAAGAGGTGTGTCTGCCAGGGGTGCTGCTGTGGTGACGGTGGTCCCGTGGTGTGGAGGATGAGTGCCGTTGGTTGTACTCATCCTGTGGACCGTATTCCTCTGGAGGCTCATCGTAGTCATGATAAGTATGTTTACTACGTCTGCCTGTGGACGAGTGACTCCCACTTCCATGATGTCTTGAACGATCAGAGCGGGCCTCCCGTGGCTTCTCAAACCAGTCAGTCTCCTCTTGACCCAAATGATAGGCTTTTCAAAAATCAATATAAATATGATCAGTCAGTGTCAGTGGTGTTACATTGGTCGGTGGAGTAGCATGCAGACTGATGACATGCAAAATATCTGGAAAGCCATGCTCCACATTCCAGAGCCATGCAGATGTTTAAAAAAACAAAAGGAAAACAAGCAGCATTTACGGCCCACCTCATACATAAAAACTATGCATGCAAAACTTAAATATAAAACATTTTTGGCATTGTTTGTCAAAGGAAAAAATAAATAAATAAATAAAAATGGTGCTGTTCTCCAAACATGGCATGCAGTCTTTTCAGCACACGGTAGAGGAACAAACGACAGCACAAATAAATCAGCACCAGTTACCTTCACTGTCAGAAACAGCACAGTGCATGTCATCTACAAGATAAGGGTCATCTGGTTTATAGACATGACTCCTGGGCAGGTCCTTCTTGTGGTGGTCCTGTACATCTGGAAGTGAATGGCTGGAGCCGTACTGGTTTCTCACGTCATGGGCTTCTGATATGCCAGAGCTTCTTCCCATGCCAACAGACTTTCCAACTGGACTGAGCGGGCTCTCCTCTTCTGAATTCTGACGCATGGGTGGCCTTCCACTGCGGCTGCTTCTCTGAGATCGCTCCATAGCATCTCTTTCATATGATTTACTCCGGTGCCCTGTGGCATCTCTGGAAGAAATCTTGTCCATACCATATCCTGTAGACCTGGACCTACCAGAACTATACGTGCGATCCTCTTCCTCAAGACCTTCACGACTGGTGCCATAATATTTCTGCTGGTCGTATGCACTTTTCTTCATCCCGTAGGTGGCATCATCCTGAAGCTTCTTGGATCTGGACACCACTGTACAGGAACCCCCTGTTGATGTTGTCATTGTGTAAGAGGCAAGGTCAGACTCCACATCCCGTGCTTCTTCAATAGGGGAGAATTTAGAAATTTTCTGCTCCATTCCCTGCTTCCTGTGTTTAC